>SKCR01037342.1:0-71199 GCA_019454045.1 Zanthoxylum bungeanum | reverse complement strand
TTAGCCTTGATTTGATTCCAGTGAGTTCCGATATTTTATTTATCTATAAAATAACACAAGCCACATCAAAATATTCACAATACCGGAGAAACTATATAAAATATTGAGTAAAAGGGGTGGTGAATATTGATATATTTTCCGCTCATCACTCATTATGGATATGGTTGGGTCCTCCTGTTGACCAACCTTTTATCAAGTCAAGTTTAGTTATGTTATAAAGTTAGGATTTTCAGAATTGGTGTTTGTACCGCGTTCTTATCAACTTTCAAACGAAGCTCGGCACTCATTAATGATGCGTTTGAACAACACTTTCCAGAGGACTCGCACGTAGACATTCTGGAAAGTCTGCGTTTCATGTTCATCTTGTATTGGAGAGACTGTTTGAATAAAGTCATCTAGAATGTCTACGTGCGTATGGCGTTCGATAGGTGTTCAAATGAGACTCAGCATATATGGGCCCGTTCGTGTGGCATTCAAGTTGTGTTCGAACAATCCTGCATTTTTTACCCCAAAATTAAATCAGAACACTCTAGAATTCGGGGCCCTCAAGCTCCCTTGAAGCATGATAAGCTTCTTACTCTTAGTATTTGCATTTAGCATGATTTTCAAGCTCATATAGTAAACCCAAGTATTACCCACGAAATCATTCTTGGTAGAGTCAATTATGAGGCTATTCATGCTTAGATGTAATACTATTTTCATGGATTGTGTAAGATTTGAGATGGGTTAGAACCTATGATTTGTGTTTGTGAAAACCCATGAAACCCAAGCAAGATCCATATTTATGTTGCATGATAGTGTTGATTTGAGGATGGGTTTGGCAGGATTGATGATGATTATCATTTTGGGTTTGGTTTGATGTGATTCAAGGTCATGACACATGGGTGTGTTTAGTTGTTTGAGATAGCATGTTAGAGGATGATTATGCATTGTGCATGCTTAATTAATGATATTTATTATGGTTTGTGCTTGGGTAAGCTTGAGGGAAGAGGAGTTACCATGTCATGTGGTGATGATGTTGTAGTGGTGAAAATTTTCATGGGAAATGGCGATTAATGATGATGATGGAGATGTTGTGATTGACCAAGAAAGGTTGAGGATCATGATATAGTCGTTGGGTCTGTTAAAAACCATGTTAGAATGAATTGTTGACGATTCATTGTAGGAATGTCATGACACGTGTACTAATCATTAATAGCTTAGTTAGAATAGCATCTCGAATAGCTTATGGTGTTAAGAGAGCGCTTGAAACTTCTCTCATTAGCATAAGTTCATGCATTGTTCACGCAAGCATGTAACATCGTCAATACTCAAGTATAATAATCGTATAGCTACTATATGTTTCAGTTACAACTCAGCATGCCTAATGATTTAGGTAACCATCTTATGCAATTATTGCTACAGCTCAGCTTCCCATGCTTATGTAGTGCTAGGTCCCGTTAAGTAGGCTTCATGCCCCCAGATTACAATACTGGTGAGATTTTCATTACAACTATCATTCAGTCGAGTTTTTTATATTAGCCTCATAAATCATAAAAATATGTTTTCTTTTATAGCTCAGTTATTTTACAAGAAAAAATGGTTATATTTTTTAACTTTCAAACGTTCACTGACTAGGTCGTTCAAACAACTTATCCCCCATAGTTTCAGTTTTGGTTGCAGAAACCGCTGATTGCCATGGTTGGCATAGATTCCATATTTCAGATGCTCTGTTCGGAGAAGATAGATGCCAACTGAAGTCTTAGGGATGCATGGTCAGGGTCCACTCATATGTATAGTCATCACGGTAGGCCGTGAGGCTGAATAATATCTTGTGTATGATGTATGGCATATAGATGTATTTATACAGTCACATTAGACAGTTCATGTGTATATAACAAGCCTTGAGATTCCAATTATGGCGAGTGTTTGACATACACCTCAGATACTGATGAGTGGTAAATGTATCACTATTTCTCACTCATTTGACATAATATTTTGAATAGATTCTTGAGTTTTGTGAATATTTTGATTTGTTTTGTGTTATTTTGTAGATAAATAAAGTTTCAGGACATTCTGGAGGTGATTTGGGGCTAAAATAGTGAAAAATGACAAAAGGGCAATTTGGTAATTTTACGCATCGCCTTTGGCGTCGCGACGCCTAACATGTGCCATGAGCTCCTAACGTGCGCCGAAGGACACGTGTCAGAATCTGAAAAGTTTGACTTGTTAACGTGCACTGTGCCACGTGTCAACATCACAACCCATCTGCTAACGTGCGTCATGCCACGTGTCAGCATCCTATGGTGCCGACAATCGCCATCACCATGTGTTGACACGTGTCATCCCTCGTGTCTGACATGTCATCATCCATGCCAGTAGAAGACCGAGTCAACTTTGCCACGTCACCGCCACGTCATTATCAGCCAATCACAGCGTGCCACGTGTCGTAATCCTTCGGTGCCGATAATCACTTTCGCCACATCAGCGCCACGTCAGCACAATTATTGAGTCAATTATCCACATTGCCACGTCAGCGGATAATAATCTCAGTGGATGAATCAGCGACTGACACGTGGCACGTCGCGATGCGCACACCTTACCGAGGCCTATAAATTCAGCTCAATTTTCTGATTTCAGATGTACCTTCCTCTCTGAATCCTCTGATGTAAATAGGGAGTTTTATATCTAGTTTCTTTTAATTTCAGTTTTGTAATTAATTTTAATTACGTTCTGTAATAGTAATTTACTTTCTTTACTTTTTTCAGTTTTTACTATTCAGCTATGATGAGGTAACTTCCCCCTGCTAGGGTGAAAGGTAAAACTTTTATTACTGCTATTTAGATTAATCTCCCTTAATTAGAATATATTCACTATTTAAAATCATCACCATTTCAAATCAATCAATCAACCTGTTAGATACTAGTAATCATTTGACCTTATAAAATTAATAGATTAGGTATTAAGTCCTCGTGGGATCGATATTTTTTATACTACTTGAACGATACGTGCGCTTGCGTTATACACGTGTGAAAGCACCGGTCAAGTTTTTGGCGCCGTTGCCGGGAACTTATTTATCTTTTACTATTAGTTTAGGGGTTAGATACATTTACTTGTATCTAATTTCTTTTTAATTATTATTTCTGTTTTCTTGTGTTTCAGGTTCTCAAACACTACATGAGACGAACCAGAAGCTTTGAACTCTGACCGCTTGACCCAAAGATTGAAAGAACCATCAGAAAGTTGAGAAGGGAAATGCGAAAAGGCCAAGAAGCAATTATCAACATGGAACCTGAACCATTGGAGGTTGCACCACCAATGCCCATTCGAGACAGAATCATTCCGGTGGTCGACGGCTTCATTTCCTGTATTGTACTTCCTCATTTACCAGCAAATGCGTGTGACATCAAAACATGCATTCAAATGATTCAGCAGTCAGTGCAGTTTAGGGGGAAAGCAACTGAAGATCCTAATACCCACATTAGCAACTTCCTGGACATTTGCGGCACTTTCAATTACAACCGAGAAGCTGAAGAAGCAATGAGACTGCGAGTTTTTCCATACTCCTTGAAGGACATAGCTAAAGCTTGGCTACAAGTTCACCATATGGAGGATCAGATATGCCAATACATCAGTCAACACCAAGCTGGATCAGATATGCAAATTCATGGAGACTCTTACCACTGGATCCACAAGTTCACCATATGGAGGAGCACCAGAACCAAACCAACTTCAAGAAATGGTGAATTTTGTCAACAATTTCAACAGACATGGGAACAATCCATATTCCAACACCTACAACCTAGGGTGGAGGAATCATTCGAATTTCTCATGGAGCAACAATTCAGGGAAAAGGAACTATCCACCACCTAGATTCCAGCAACAGAACAAAGGCCAGGAGCAGGCAAATGAACTAGGAATAGAAGAACTGTTGGCTCAGTTAAAAAAGTATGATGCTATGTTTCAAAGCCAATCTGCTTCCATCAAAGCACTAGAGAATCAAATTGGACAACTGGCCAATGCTCAAAGTTACAGACCGCCAGGAAATCTTCCCAGCAATACAGAACCAAATCCAAGGAACCGAGGGAAGGAGCAATGTCAAGCTATTACTTTGAAAAGTGAAACTGAGATCAACAAAGATGTTGGAATCAAGGCATCCATTGAAGAAATTCCAAAAGAAGCAGAGCAACAGATGGAGGAAAAAGAAGCAAAGGAAAAATATCAAATCACTCCACCTCCACATTTTCCACAGCGAATTCAGAAAAACAAACTGGACAAGCAGTTTGATCGTTTCTTGGAGGTTTTTAAAAAGCTGCACATCAACATCCCATTTGCAGAAGCCTTAGAAGAAATGCCCAGCTATGTAAAATTCATGAAAGACATTCTTTCACGAAAACAGAGATTGGTAGATTACGAGACAGTAGCATTGACGGAAGAATGCAGTGCCATTATTCAAAGGAAACTTCCCTCGAAGTTGAAAGATCCTGGCAGTTTCACTGTCCCATGCACCATTGGAGAACACTACATCGGTAAGGCTTTATGTGACTTAGGTGCAAGTGTTAATTTGATACATTTTTCTATTTACAGGAAACTGCAAATTGATGAAGCAATGCCTACCTCAGTCTCTCTGCAACTTGTTGATCGAACGCTCTCATTTCCAAGAGGTGTTGTTGAAGATGTGCTGGTCAAAGTCGACAAACTCATTCTCCCATCAAATTTCATTATCCTTGACATAGAATAAGACAAAGATGTACCTATCATCCTTGGAAGACCATTCTTGGCGATAGGACAGACTGTTATTGATGTACAAAAAGGAGAACTGACCATGAAAGTTCAAGACCAAGAAGTTACCTTTAATGTTTTCAAAGCCATGAAATTCCCGAGCGATGAAAAGGAAGAAGAATGTTTCAGAATTGATGTTGTTGATAGTATCGTTCAGGATACTGAAACAACTCCCACGGACAAACTTGAAGCTTGCATCACCAACATGACTGACAGCGAGCTAGATGCTGAAATCCTAGAATGTATCAACTACATTGACAAACCATTCCAATTCAAATCGACACCACAAATGGAAAGTCTGGAACTTCCGAAGAAAAATCGAATCAATTGAAAAACCACCACAGCTGGAGCTGAAGTTACTTCTGAGCCATCTCAGGTATGCATTTATTGGAAACTCTTCTGAATTACCTGTCATTATTTCTTCTACGCTAACATTGGAGCAGGAAGAAAAGTTATTAAGAGTGTTACGAGAACACAAGAGAGCCATTGGCTGGACTATAGCAGACATTCGAGGTATTAGTCCATCATTTTGCATGTATAAGATTCTGATGAACGATGAGTACAAACCCATAGTAGAGCATTAACGGAGACTCGATCCAATAATGAAGGAGGTCATAAAGAAAGAAATCATCAAATGGTTGGATGCTGGCATCATTTACCCCATCTCAGATAGCACTTGGGTGAGTCCTATGCAGTGTGTGCCAAAGAAAGGAGGAATCATTGTAGTCACAAATGAAAAGAATGAGCTAACCAAAAAGAACAGTGACTGGATGGAGAGTATGCATGGACTACCGAAAACTGAACAAAGTCACGAGAAATGACCCTTTTCCCCTGCCATTCATTGACCAGATGCTAGACAGACTGGCAGGACATGAGTTCTATTGCTTTCTGGATGGATACTCGGGGTACAATCAGATTTCCATCGCCCTAAAAGATCATGAGAAAACCACTTTTACATGTCTGTATGGTACTTTTTCTTTCCGCAGGATGCCATTTGGATTATGTAATGCCCCTGCCACTTTTCAGCGTTGCATGATGGCCATCTTCTCAAACATGCTGGAGCAGAGTATGGAGGTATCCATGGATGATTTTTCTGTGTTTGGAGATTCTTTTGACCACTGCTTGTAAAATCTGGAACAGGTACTACAAAGATGCGAAGATACCAACCTGGTACTCAATTGGGAGAAATGCCACTTCATGGTGCAGGAAGGCATTGTTCTTGGACACCGGATCTCACAAAAAGGAATCGAGGTAGACAAAGCAAAGATTGAGACAATTGAAAAACTACCTCCACCAACATCTGTCAAAAGGATTCGGAGTTTTCTTGGTCATGCTGGTTTTTACAGGAGATTTATCAAAGACTTTTCCAAGATTGCTAAACCTCTATGCAATCTTCTGGAGAAGGATGTGCCTTTCAACTTCACCAAAGAATGCCATGAAGCTTTTGAGATCTTAAAATAGAAGCTGGTCTCTGCTCCCATCATTGTAGCACCAGACTAGACCCTTCCATTTGAGGTGATGTGCGATGCTAATGATTTTACAGTAGGTGCAGTTTTGGGACAACGCAAAGCAAAGATTTTCCACACCATTTACTACTCCAGCAGAATTTTGAATGAAGCTCAACTCAACTACACAACCACTGAAAAGGAGTTGCTTGCAGTTGTGTTCGCTTTTGACAAATTTCGCTCCTATCTGTTGGGTCCCAAAGTGGTGGTCTACACAGATCATTCAGCAATCAAATATCTGATCGCGAAGAAAGATGACAAACCCAGATTGATCCATTGGATACTTCTTCTGCAAGAATTTGACGTGGAAATTCGAGATATGAAAGGAATAGAAAACCAGGTGGCATATCATCTATCGAGGCTCGATAATGGAGAAATAGCTGGCAAAGAATTGTCAATCAAAGAAAATTTTCCAAATGAACAGTTGTTTTCCATAAAACAGCAGGATTTCCCTTGGTATGCTGACTATGTCAACTTCATTGTATCAGGAAAATGGCCGTTGGAATAGACAACTCAGCAACGAAAGAAGTTCTTCAAGGAAGTCAAGCATTATGTCTGGGATGAACCATACCTGTTCAAATGTTGTGCTGATCAACTATTGAGATGGTGTGTTCCACAGGAGGAGGTCAACAGTGCTCTGCAATATTGTCATTTATCACCATACGGCGGACACTTCAGCGGAAACAAAACTGCAGCCAAAGTCCTACAATCAGGTTTGTTCTGGCCCACTCTTTTTAAATATGCTTATCTTTTTGCTCTTCAATGTGACAGGTGCCAGATAACGGGGAATATTTCCAAGAGAAATGAAGGACCTTTGTAAAACATTCTGGAAGTATAGATATTTGATGTGTGGGGTATTGATTTTATGGGACCCTTTATTCCATCATTTGGAAACCTGTACATATTGCTTGCAGTAGACTATGTCTCCAAATAGGTTGAAGCAATTGCACTACCATCAAATGATTCAAAAGTGGTGATCAAATTTCTTAAAAGAATATTTTCACTCGGTTCGGAACACCTCGGGCAATTATCAGTGATGGTGGTACACATTTCTGCAACAGATACTTTGATGCACTCCTATCCAAATACGGAGTTACTCACAAGGTTTCCACTGCTTACCATCCACAGTCAAATAGACAGGTTGAAGTTTCAAACAGGGAAATCAAAAGAATCCTAGAAAGAACCATTGGATCAACAAGGAATGTTAGGTCTACAAAACCGGATGACGCATTATGGGCCTATCGAACAGCTTACAAGACACCCATTGGTATGTCCCCATATCGAATGGTGTTTGGAAAAGCATGCCATCTACCAGTTGAGCTTGAACACAAGGCGTACTGGGCACTAAAGAAGTTAAATCTTGATCCACAAGCTGCATGAGAGAAAAAACTTCACCAACTCAACGAATTGGAGGAATTTCACTTACAGGCTTATGAGAATGCCATATTGTACATGGAAAAGACCAAGAAATGGCATGACCGAAAAATAGTGCGCAGACAATTGGAACCAATGCAGCAGGTGTTGTTGTACAATTCAAGGTTAAAACTTTTCCCTGGAAAGTTGAAATCAAGGTGGTCAGGTCCATTTGTGATCACTCAGGTTTTACCATATGGAGCTGTTGAGTTACTTGATCCCAACACCAACGAAACATTCAAGGCTAACAATCAGCGTGTCAAGCACTACTGGGGAGAATCATTTGAGCGATAAAAAGAAAGTGTCACACTTTCAGATCCAGGATAATGTTTGGGCAGTGACGTCTAGCTGACGACATTAAACTTAGCGCTAGCAGGGAGGCAACCCATGTAATCTTAGTATATATTGTGATTTGGTGTGATTTAATTTGGTGTGTTTAGTTTTTGCAGATTAAGTCATTTCAGGATGGAAGAAGTTCTCGCAAATCTTCACAAGCAATTTCCTTTTCTCCTTCAAAAAATCTCTGATGAAAGTCTACAAAGCTCGCTTGGAACGGATGAGACTACTGATGATCAAAGGTATTCCAACTGACATTCATTGGATTATTGAAGCACGGGTCCGATTGGCAGGTGAGTCTTCTGAATCTCTTATTTCACATTGGCCTGGTTTTGGAAGAAGCACATATGCAAAGAAACGTAGAGTTAAGCAAATGGGTGTTTGTTACAAATGTGCACGCTGGAATTGCAATACTCGTTGTCGTTCTTTAGGAATGGTGTCTGATAATCGCGAAGACAAAATTAAATTCATTAGGGATGGCTTGAGTAAGGAGTCTTTAGATGATATATCTTCGACTCTTGAGACGCATCCCTGTGGATATGTTCATATAGTCATTCGCAAATTACATACACAATTCCAAAAAGAAAGACAACAGTTAAGTCTCGGGAATCTGACTCAAAAAGACCCTGTTTGCCAATTTATAAGAAAATTGGATGAGAAGCTTGTCTCTGACGCATAGACATCAATCAAGCCGCTACTTTTCTTGTACATATTATATCTCTTTGTCTTTTCCTAATAATTGTGATTTGTTTTGTCATTTCTTTTATTTTCTCCAACAGGATCCAGACCTTTTTTACTATCACGATTTATTTTACTGTTGAACTAATAATTGTCATTTGGCAGGTACTAGTGCTATTATTTTTACTCACCCTTTTCAGGTGTTATAAATTCAACTCATCATTGCACATTTGAAGGCATCCAGAGTAAAACATGGAAGCACTTCAAGAAGACGAGTTGAAAACATCTGTGTGTTTTACGGTACTAGTGTTGGTGTTAAACCAGAATACGTAGCGGCAGCAGAGGAATTGGGTCGAGTCTTAGTTGTAAGTAATATGCACTTAGTATATGGCGGTGGCAATCTTGGACTTATGGGGATCATTTCAAAGGCTGTACAGGAAGGAGGCAGTCAAGTCTTGGGAATCATTCCAAAACCCTTGGCGGAGGCAAATCTTATTGGACCATCAAACGGAGAAGAACTAATCGTGTCAGGTATGTCTGAACGACTGGTAGAAATGATTAACCGTGCTGATGCTTTTATTACTTTGCCAGGTGGCTTGGGCACAATGGAGGAAATTTTTACAGTACTATCTTGGGCGAACCTGAACATACTCCAGAGACCGCTAGGACTGTACAATGTTGAAGGATTTTATGATTTTCTTGTGTATTTCTTGATGACGCCCGGAGAAATGGGTTCGTGACAAAACCTATGAAAGAACTCCTCTTTACTGCCAGAACTGCCCCAGATTTACTTGACCAAATCTTAGCCTATGAACCACAAATTGACCCTATCATTTCAAAGATAAATTGGTCAGAGAATGATCGTGGAAAGAGGCGTCGAATAAATCTGGATCTTAACATTTAATTTCTAGGTGTAGAATTTCAGCTAACCAGATACTATCTTCTATACTCATCTTTTACTTTTTAAGAAATTGGGGACAATGTCTCATTTAGGTTTTGGGATGGGGAATAGTTAACTAGTATCTTGTTATTTTCTTTAGTTTTTATTTAGTCCAAAATTTTTCGAAAAAAAAAATCAAAAAATTTACAAAAAATCAAAAAAAAATATATATTTTGTGTTTTTGTGTTTTTAATTTGATTAATCGGGTAAAATTGGTAAGAGATAGTTGTGTAAGGAGTTTCCACTCCTGAGACGTATCTCAAACATATTTTCGAAATAAGTTAATTTTTGTTTATTTCATTTTAAATTATTTAATTTGTGAATTCTTCATAAAACTAATTAAAATTGATCTTCATATTAGGTATTATCAACATACATGGTAACAAACGGACATAAATTATAATTGACAAGTTTGTAATATTCAGTGCTCTAGTTTAATTGGAAGAAACATCTCAAAAAGCGATGGAGTAAAAAAAAAATTCTGAGATTAATTGACTCAATAATAGTGCTGACGTGGCGACACGTGGCGAAAGTGATTGTCGGCACCGTAGGATTGCGACACGTGGCACGCTGTGATTGGCTGATGATGACGTGGCGGTGACGTGGCAAAGTTGACTCGGTCTTCTGCTGACGTGGATGATGACGTGTCAGACACGCGGGATGACACGTGTCAACACGTGGTGATGGCGATTGTCGGCACCATAGGATGCTGACACGTGGCATGGCGCACGTTAGCAGATGGGATGTGATGTTGACACGTGGCACGGCGCACGTTAGCAAGTCAAACTTTTCAGATTCTGACACGTGTCCCTCGACGCACGTTAGCAGCTCATGGCGCATGTTAGGCGTCGGGACGCCAAAGGCGACGCGCAAAATTACCAAATTGCCTTTTTTGTCCTTTTTCACTATTTTACCCCCAAATCACCTCCATAATGTCCTGAAACTTTATTTATCTACAAAATAACACAAAACACATCAAAATATTCGCAAAACTCAAGAATCTATTCAAAATATTAGGTCAAATGAGTGAGAAATAGTGATACATTTACCACTCATCATATACCCCTTAGACTCGGTCGAATCTTAGTAAAGTCATTCTAGGCCATTTACCTACTTAAGGTGAAAGAGCTTGGAAGTATGAGCACTTAGAACAGGCGAAACATGTGACAGCAACAGGAATACACCATGTGTTATATGAGGCCTTTCTGATGAGTGTAAATGAGTCTCGGAAGAAGAGTAAGTCTGATTCAACTATGTGAAAACAGTCAGGACGTTACATGAAGGCTCGGAGTGAGTCTATAGCTCATAATATGTTTATTTATAGGTGTATGGTCACCAGTAGAGATCCGGGCCTGCAATCAAGGCGAGAAGCTACTTTTGAACGAATTATTTGGTACAAGCAATTTCGTATGACAACCCTCTATAGTAGACCTTTAAGCAGGGGCACCCAAGGTTATACATGGGAAGTATACGTAACTACCCCTAGTATAACAAGTCAGGCGATGCAACCAGAAAACTTCCTCAGTCCCTTGACCCATAAAGGTTAAGGATACAGTGACAGAGACCGATATCGACCATGCAATGACAGAACTCAGTAGGTGTAGGCCAGGTTCTAGTTAGACAATGAGGCCTAGATTTTAGGCACGTCCCTTTTCAGTTGCCACTCTGGAAAGTATGTAGCTCCAACAAGTGAACAATAACACCTTGAATTATTCTTCTTCGAGTACAAGAATATGTGACACATCTGCGCATCATCTGTAGGGTTTGGGATATGGGAAACTCCACGTCTACTTACCCTAAGGCAATTATAGCCTTCCGTAGAAGCATATATTATAGGCCTAGTTGCATCGGGAAATGGGATTTCAGTGAACCCATACAAACTGAATAGGTGTAGAACCGGTCCAGGCACACAAGTAGGATGCCATTATAGATGGTTGGAGAATGTCTAGCTCTCGTGATGAAGATCAGATGGATAGAGATTTTATCTGCATGATGGCGGATGACAACAGCACATGTCTTGACATTACTCTCAAGAACAGGTAAATCCATGGCTTATCGCAATGCCCTCGGGTTTGACTTGAGGTGCATATGGATACGACGTGGTAAAGTCGTTGGCTATGCTTCCAGAAGGATAAAAAGTTACATATGGAAATACCCTATACGTGACTAGAAGAAGACAAAAACCATGTGTTGGGGGTATTTTTTAGACCCTATGATATCTTTAATAAGAGGAAGGGCTTAAGAGTAAAATGTCACCCAGGGGAGAGGGATTTCCAAGGCGATAGTCTGATCGGGATTAAGGAAGGTCGGTCGCGAAATGGGAAGAGCCGACCTCTTTAACATAAACACCATGTTTAGCATGTAAGGATGAATGTGTTGTCCTAGTGAGAGACCATTGAAACCACACACAAAAAGTACAAATCAAAGAGAGATAAGCTCGAGTAAGGGTGTTGGGTAGGGTTGTTGGGGAATACCACTGCCCGACCCATAGTTATCCAGAGAAGGCTAGTGAATTATCAACGTCTCTAGTAGGAAACTCACAGGTGTAATTCAGGTGTTTGACTCGTCAGCATAATTATAGCAAATCATCCGAGAAATGCAAAAATTTCTCACAGTTTAGATATCCCGAAGTGGAACCAGAGTGGTAAGCTACAAATCTTGTGGTGGATATGCCAGGGAACCAAATGAGTCATGGTTCCATCCATGGTACAGTTGACAGGCTTTCCTAGCTAGTGTACTTCCTTCAGTCAAGTCCACGATCTCTACAGCTCAATATGTTTGGTTTTAGGCAGTATGGTCCTAGCCTGGAGTTTCATTTTTATCACCTACAGTGGAGACACACCATTCACTTCCAAGTTTTGACAAATAGATCGGCATGTACTAGATACAAAACTATAGCTTAGTGTAATTTTCCAACCGTAGACCTTTGGTCACTAGAAAAGAGCCATGCAAACCTAAGTAAACGTATTTTGGCTAGCGCCTTAGGCTGCGGAGGCAGTTGAGGTCAGTAGTTATCACTTGAGTTTTCAGACAGCCCCAAATCTAGGCCTCATATGAACGTAAGTATAGATCCTGGTCAGGACAGTTTAGGTTGGTAAAGTCAAGACCTTAGGTCCAGGCTTAGTTACGGACTCAGTTGTCTAGTCAGGTTGACTCAAGACAGGATAAGAATAGCCCAGTCTAGACTCAGGTTCAATGTTAATCACCGTTCATATCATAACTACAATTTCAGTTCGCAATCTGTATTCAGCTCATGATTCAGTTCTTACGGACTCAGTTGTCTAGTCAGGTTGACTCAAGACAGGATAAGAATAGCCCAGTCCAGACTCAGGTTCAATGTTAATCACCGTTCATATCATAACTACAATTTCAGTTCGCAATCTGTATTCAGCTCATGATTCAGTTCTCAGTCCATGTTACAATAGCTGTTCAGATATTTAGTAGAGTTTTCTGATTACAGTTGTATATACACTTTTCCAGCTCATGTTACATTTTCCCCACTCATGTCTTATAGACTCCGGTAAGCTTATAACCTCCAGCTCAAGATCTAGCTTTCGAATTACATTGGACAAGAACCATTATGTAAGCCATGTTTCCATATTCAGAAAGTACTGGCAAGAATATTCTCATTTATTAGAGCTTCAGTTCATAGAATCAATCATGACATGTCTTAACTTGAACTCTCCATGATTCAGAGTTGATGAACAAGTTAAGTGAATACGAACCTAGAATTTTCTAGTTGTGGAAGTCAGTGTATAGTATTTCTAGGGTCAATGAGCAGCGTAGGAATCGGTTTAGGAGCGAAGCGGGGTTCACCGATATGCCTATTGTTGTAAAGAACATGGTGTTCTCGTACAAAATTAACTATGTGACAAAGGAAATTGCTCTTTTATCATTTGTAATTGGATTACCTGGATATATAAATGATAAAAATCATATGATTAGTACCAGATTAATAAGATATGATACAGTATTAATTCATGTAAGGTTTAATCATTAAATATCTCTAGTCGTAGTATTATCGAGAGTGGACATCGATAATGCGGAATAGGCTAGTATTACACTTGTGCGCGTTATGGAAGCTTAACGGCATAGTTCTCATATATTTGGGTATTGGATACTCATGCAAGTGTGATAGGAGGTTTTGTTTGCCGATGGTACGGGAACAGCTTCGCTCTGGATAGACCCCTCGGAATCTCATTGGTAGTATGACTATGTGTCTATGGGAATCCGAATCAGGATAGGTGTATTTGGTCTTAACCTGAGACTTACATCGCTAATACTTGCGACAATCGGTATACTTTGGTTTTGGTCGTCCGGGGCATTAACAGGTTCTGTGTACGCCTCTTCTGGGTATACTGATAATCGTAGTGTATTGGGTGTGATGTCAAGATGGAAGTATCACTTCAGTCATATGGAGATGATGATCACGCAGGGATACAGAACTGGTACTCTATAGTGCTATAGCCATCGGGAAAGTATGACTAGGTCATGACTTTCTGATCATAAATAGACTAGTTGCTAGTGATCCGATATATGCTTCGTACGGGGCAGACACAACTCCAGCCCCAGGCCTAGCATGTGACATCCGATATAGGATCGTAATACGCAATACTATGTATATTACTCCTAATATAGATTATATATTCCTTAAAAGAATATCTCTGGAGAATTGGGTAGGCATGGTGCTTTGCTAGAAGCCAATCATGTCTTGTAAATCGGTGAGAACGTGGTACCGGGTACGCACGTGTTAGGATAGTCCGATAACCGCATTTACTGCCAACATATCCAGGGATCTCTTGGGTCACCTCCCAAAGATTCACCAATGACATTTGACTCGAACAGAATTAATCTAGGATTAATTATGAGAAAGAGAAAATTAATCTGTGATTAATTATGGCAAGAGTTAATCTGGGATTAATTCGACTAGAAGAGAGAGAAAGCGATTAATTTGGAATTAATCGGCAAAGTAAATTTAATAGTTAAATTGGATTTTAATATTTAATTTATTTAATTGGGCTAAAATAATATATTGAATATATTAATTGAAACCCTAAAACTACCCACAGCCCTCACGTAGCCAACAGCCCTCTCATCAAACTCACTAAACACCATGCAGCCTTACATGTGAATCACACTCACGTCCAGCCCCCACGTCCATTCAAGACCATTCACATCTAGCCCACACGTCCAGCCCTCACGTCCACTCATGACCAGCCTTCACGTCCAGCCCCCACACCACTCACAAACCGATTCCCAAACCACCCTCAACTTCATGCCAAACTGACCTTCACGCCACAACCCTCAACTTCACGCCAAAATGCCCTCAACACAGCCTTCAACTCATGCACCAAACTGCCCTCAACACAGCCTTCAACTCACGCCAAACTGCCCTCAACACAGTCTTCAACTCACGCACCAAACTGCCATCAACACAGCCTTCAACTGACGCCAAACTGCCCCTAACTTCACGCAGTTTCACCTCACTCATCACAACACTCACGGCACACACGCACAACCCTCACTGACCTCACCCAAACCAAGCCACTCACTCATGTCAAACACATACCACGTGAACCACAATTACACACACACAAAAACACAACTACGTGAACAAGGCACACCGCTCACGAACCCTTAACAGCCCCTCCTCACTCACGCTGAAACTGCCCTTCATCTATTCAAAAAACACACACTGCCAACGAACTGCACTGACCAGTGAGCAAAAACCAGCCCCCTAAAATGAGAGTAAACCAGCCCCATAGCAAAACAACGCACAAATAACAACCCATAAAATCACACCAAAATAGTAACCAAAATACAGTCTCTCTGATCACCGAAACAGCCCCCTGAAACAGTCCATAAATAGTCCCTCTGACCACCGAAACAGTCCAAAAAATACCCCAGAAACAGCGATCAAAAATAGCAGCAAAAATAGAGAAAACAGCAGCCCAAAACAACGAGACGACGAAGGAAAATGTTAAACCATCGAACCAGAAAAGTTGTGGAGCATTAACCCTTCCGATGGCCGCGCAACGCACTTCCAAGAGGCGACTTAAAAGGTAAGACCTGAGGGCACCCTTTGTTATATTTTATTTTATCGTCCTGGAAACGGCATGCTTGGTTGGACGTGGAATACGTCCAACCGGGTGTGCGAAGTCCTATATTAAAAATGGCCAAACTATTGGTCACATCTCTTTAATATTACGCATTTATCTTTATTTCTATTTCGCATTTAAGTTACGTTTATTGTTTATTTATATTTCCGCATTTATCAATTTAATGTGCATGAGATTGCGTGCTTTCTTTTATTCGATTTACTTTTATGCATGCAAACTTAGATATAGGTTTTATTCCTATGTATGCAAACTTAGATATAGGTTGTATGCAAATTTAGATATAGGTTATTCTTGCATATATATGTTGCGTAGACTCGGTTATATTATCACATAAATCCGTTCATTACAAGTGGCATAAGTAAGGGACCATTCCGAACCCAACGGTTTGAGGTCTTCCCTTACGAGGGGTGAGTGCGGCCTTAAATTATTTTCCCAGTTCACACTGGGTGGCGACTCCATGTTATTTCTCCGGTTTAGTTCCCCCGTGGGCTACTTCATACTCCCAACTAGGCAGCGAGCCTGGAACAGCGTCGCCGATTTCTGTATCCTACAGTCTAGCGACTCCACTGGGAATAGAGAATCGGCCCCGAAATAATGTCTTGTACTGATTGTGATTTGTGCTTTAGTTAACCATGTCTACCGTGGGTTAAAGGGGGTTTAATCAAAGGCATTATTAGAGCTAAGTAATGGTTTGGTGTCTTTCTTCATTCACTACCATTCTATAAGGAAAAGCTGTGAAGGCACCTAGATAATCATTTACTCGAAGCTTACTGTGATGGACTAATTTGGAGGACCTATTGTTTATTCCTATCACCAAGGTGATAAGAGCCTAAGAGGCTTGGGTATTTAAGAGAGTCCGCTCCACCCTCCCTCTAGGGAATCTTCAATAGGAAATCCATCTGACAGTAAGTCACGCATCATAACTCGTTGGCACGTACCTTAAGGTATAAAAAAGGTGTGCTCACTTGGTTGCTCGAACCCTTGAGTGGGGAGTCCTAGTTCTGGGCAATCCTTCACCGACGGGAGCCTTTCTCTACACTTCTATAAACCCGCATGTGAACCATAGTCATATATCCTATAGAAGTTGCCCCTTTATGCTTTTGATAACCACTTGCATCTCATGCATACACGCATCATATATATCCGTTGGGTTAGGAAAAATAAGACTTGTCAAATAAGAGTTTAGCAAACATGGATATTGGGGAAAAGGAAACCGAGAAACAGAAAAATTTACGGCAAGGCTAGAAAGACCATTGTGAAAAAAGAAAAGAAAAAAAAATGAAAAAAATGAAAAAAAAATTGAAAAAAAAAAATTGAAAAATTGATTGTTTGTTTTAGTCCTTAATAGTTAAGCATGAGTCCGATTATGAAATTGTTTACTTCAGGGTGAAACCTTAGAAACGATAAGTGCGAGATGTACTCTCGTCCGATATTTTGAGTAGTTGATCTTGACTAGACTCGCGAGCACTTAATTAGAGGATCTTAGCAGTGGAAGCCTGAGTAGTTGGCGAGATGACTAGTTGAAGAGATGGCGGATCGGTGAATGACCGTTTGCCTAGATGTCCATCCAGGTTTACTTATGTTACGATATATGAAATGGTTGGAAATGAAGAAAAAGTCTTTGAAAAGAAAAGGAAAAAATAGACCACATATAACCGATAAGCGTGAAGCTACCCATGGGCGAGTATTAGGACCACTATGAGGAGAAATGATACCTTAAAGGGTAGGTGTGTCTGAAAAAAAGAAAGAGAAAGAAAGAAAAGAGAAAAAGAAGAAGAAAAGTGAAAAACAAAAAGAAAAGAAAGAAAAGAAGTTCAAAATGAAAAGAAATAAAAGAAAGAGACAAAAGAAAAGAAAACCATATCATGTTGAGTACGAGGAAGTAATCACAGAGTATGATCAAGACATATAGGTTGGTTAGACCCACTGATCCAATTCTCCAAGACAAAATCATCGAGTTGGCTTACTTAAGGATTAAGCTGCGAAAGAACCTTGGCACACACACACTTTGAGTCTGGTTCAGATCATTTATCCAAACGCTCGGATTTGAGTTGCCTCGAGTACTTTGAAGGTTCTCTGGTTTCAACACTGTGCATCCTTCGAAGGCAATGATATGTATGACTATTGGGACTATTTCGTAAGAGGCAGTACAGTATGTTGGTATGGAAACGTCACATCACATGATCTACTTTGACCTAATGTAAGTAGCAAAGAGCAGAAAGCTGAGCCAAGTCTGGGGGCGACCAGTCTACCACCTCACAAATAAGGGATATACCGAGAACTCGAGCCATGAGATAAAAGAAGACTGAGCAATCACCACAGAGAACTGACAAAAGGAAACTGTAAGCATGCCCATGGGCGACCAAAGACGTTAGTGGGCGAAGGGCGCCAGAGAGCACAAGGAAGACCTAACCCAACGGAATAAGGAAACCCATCCATGCATGCATGCATACACGTGACGTACTTGCATTCTGTTGGTGTTTTGTTTTTATTCGCAGGTGTTGAAGAAAATGAAAAAGCAGCAAAGGACAAAAAGATGAACCGAGACTGGGGGCGACCAGTCTATCCCTTCTCATGCAGCTCGGTTCAAAAATGAGCCATCTCTTATCAAGTACTGGTTCAAAAATGAGCCACGTTTCATCAAGTAACGGTTCAAAAATGATCCATCTCTCATCAAGTAACGGTTCAAAAATGAGCCACCTCTCACCAAATAACGGTTCAAAAATGAGCCACTTCTCATGCAGCTCGGTTCAAAAATGAGTCATCTCTCATCAAGTAATGGCTCAAAAATGAGCCACCTCTCATCAAGTAACGGTTCAAAAATGAGTCATTTCTCATACAGCTCGGTTAAAAAATGAGCCATCTCTCATCAAGTAACGGTTCGGAAATGGACCACCATTACATCAGCGATGCCTCAAAATGAGGTTTAGCATGCCAAAAATGGCACTCCAAAAATGGAGCACAGTTTAAAAATGGACCACCATCACACCAGCGATGCCTCAAAATGAGGTTTAGCATGCCGAAAATGGCGCTCCAAAAATGGAGCACCGTTCAAAAATGGACCACCATCACATCAGCGACGCCTCAAAATGAGGTTTAGCATGCCGAAAATGGCGCTCCAAAAATGGAGCACATTTCAAAAATGGACAACCATCACATCAGCGACGCCTCAAAATGAGGTTTAACATGCCGAAAATGGCGCTCCAAAAATGGAGCACAGTTCGAAAATGGACCATCTCTCATCAGTTCAGTTCGGTAGTGATTCCTAGAGATCGCAGCATCTTACAGGGATGAATCTCATGGGTCACAGCACCTCACCACATCATCAACTCAGTTCAAAGCAGCAGGCAAGTTAGGTGGCAGTTGGCGAGCCAGGTAAGTAAAAATGCATTGCATAACTTTGATAGGATTGTCAATGTCACACACTGCACAAGTCCTATCAAAGTATGGGCAACTGTAGGCACTAAATTTTTACATATAAGTCCCGATGATGAGTCTCATTTGGAGGCACTACCTATTTAAGTCACGGAAGTCGCGGGAAACGGACGTCGGAAGGGAAATTCAGAAATCAATGTCTTGTTGGACTTAATTCGTTTGCTTAGCTGTGGGTTCGTTCGTTGGACCTCTGTTTTAAAACTTATCCTTGACCCAAAATCCCCGCAAGCCATGCATCATTGGCCCAAAACCCCCGCAATCCACACCAAGCCCACCAAAACACCAACCACACGCCCAAACCCATTAAAACACATCCAAAATAATAAATTCACACATTAAACACATGTTAAAATCAAACCAAATCACCTTCCCAAATTAATAAAATCAAATCAAATCCCATAAATCACATTCCTAATTAAATTAAATCCCTTTCCTAAACTAAAATAATCCCCTTCCTAATTAAGGAGATCATTTCCTTATGACACATAAATTAAATATTCCCCCATAATTACACAATATCATTTCCCTATTCACATAAGGTAAACCCCAATCCTTGCCTATAAAAAGAAGCACAAACCAACTCTTCACACCCATGGCATTCACGCCTAAAACCTCATAGCATTCACTTCTATCCTCTAACCCATCTCTCTCTCATAGCCTTCACGCCTCTCTCCCCTCTCTAAAAACAGAAAGCACAAACAATAAAAAAGAAACCCTAAAATTACCCACAACCCTCACGTAGCCAACAGCCCTCTCATCAAACTCATTAAACACCATGCAACCTTACATGTGAATCACAATCACGTCCAGCCCTCACGTCCATTCAATACCACTCACGTCTAGCCCACACGTCCAGCCCTCACGTCCACTCATGAACAGCCTTCACGTCCAGCCCTCACACCACTCACAAATCGATTCACAAACCACCCTCAACTTCACGCCAACCTGACCTTCACGCCACAGCCCTCAACTTCACGCCAAACTGCCCTCAACGCAGCCTTCAACTCACGCACCAAACTGCCCTCAACACAGCCTTCAACTCACGCCAAACTGCCCCCAACTTCACGCACATTCACCTCACTCATCACAACACTCACGGCACACACGCACAACCCTCATTGACCTCACCCAAACTAAGCCACTCACTCACGTCAAACACACACCACGTGAACCACAATTACACACACACAAAAACACAGCTACGTGAACAAGGCACACCACTCACACGAACCCTTAATAGTCCCTCCTCACTCACGCCGAAACTGCCCTTCATCTATTCAAAAACACACACTGCCAACGAACTGCACTTACCAGTGAGCATAAACCAGCCCCCTAAACTGAGAGTAAACCAGCCCCCTAACAGCCCTTCACCTAGTAAAACAACGCACAAATAACAGCCCCTAAAATCACACCAAAATAGTAACCAAAACACAGTCCCTCTGATCACCGAAACAGCCCCCCTGGAAATAGTCCAGAGATAGTCCCTCTGACCACCGAAACAGTCCAAAAAATACCCCAAAAATAGTGATAAAAAACAGCAGTAAAAACAGAGAAAACAACAGCCCAAGACAGTGAGGTGATGAAGAAAAACGTTGAACCAGCGAACCAGAAAAGTTATGGAGCATTAACCCTTCTGACGGCCGCGCAACACACTTCCAAGAGGCGACTTAAAAGGTAAGACCTGAGGGCACCCTTTGTTATATTTTATTTTTTCGTCATGGAAACGGCATGCTTGGTTGGACGTGGAATACGTCCAACCGGGTGTGCGAAGTCCTATATTAAAAACAGCCAAATTATTGGTCACATCTCTTTAATATTCCGCATTTATCTTTATTTCTATTTCGCATTTAATTTATGTTTATTGTTTATTTATATTTCTGCATTTATCAATTTAATATGTTCATGAGATTGTGTGCTTGCTTTTATTCGATTTACTTTTATGCATGCAAACTTAGATATAGGTTGTATGCAAACTTAGATATAGGTTATTCTTGCATATGTATGTTGCATAGACTCGGTTATATTATCGCATAAATCTGTTCATTACAAGTGGCATAAGTAAGGGACCATTCCGAACCCAACGGTTTGAGGTCTTCCCTTACAAGGGGTGAGTGCGGCCTTAAATCATTTTGCCAGTTCACACTGGGTGGCGACTCCGTACTCCCGACTAGGCAGCGAGCCTGGAACAGCGTCACCGATTTCTGTTTCCTACACCGGGGTGAAAATATTTTTAACAGCTTTAAATTTTCTGATTAGGAAATGCATCTCAGGATAGTCCTGGGAATTGAGAAGTTACTATATTTAATATAGAAACCTTTCGGGCTTGAGCCCGGAGTTGAGCAAATACTAGAGCATGAGCTTTGGAAGACTCATCGTGATGATAACTTTAATGCTCAATCTGTTATGCTTGCTGCAATGACTCTTTAATTTCATCGTCAGAACTAAGGATTAGATCATTATACCATGATATTGAAATTAGAGGATCTTCATAGATCTAACCTTATATCTTAGAAGTACGAATTGCAAAATAAGCTCTTACGCTCGCGTATGTCAGAGGGTACATCTGTCGAGCACTAGGTGTCGTAGATGATTACTGACATCGAACAGCTAGGTAAGCTGGGCATTACCTACGAGGCAGAGACTTCCATAGATTTAATCTTACAGTCTCTGCCCGAATGCTGGGGCGGGTTCGTCATGAACTTCAACATGATGAACCAAAAGAAAACTCTTGGAGAGTTAATGGCTATACTCAATGAGGAAGAGCCAGAGCTTCTAAAAAGGCAAGAATCGCAAGGCGAATTTTACTTTGACATCCCAGAAGGCCAAGGCTTGGCAAAAGGCTTATGGGGATGTGAAGAAAAAGGGCAAAGACAAAATCGTCACAGTCTTCTGGGAAGACAAAGGATATTTCCCAAAATGTCTGCCTAAACTGTGGCAAACAGGGTCACTGGAAGCGTGACTGTCGTATGGACAAGGCAGACATGAAGGAAGTGAAGGTGTGGCAAGGCTCCGGCTTCATGTATGTTTGTTATAAACATGTCCACTACTAGTTTTAAGAATTGGATTTTGATACTGGAAGTGGTACATAAATATATATACTGATGTGCAGAATCTTCTGATTAGCAGGAGACTCGCTTCAGATGAGATCGACCTACAAGTCAGAAACGGGACGAGAGTCACTGTTTTGGCCGCAGAAACCTAAGTTTTGGAACTGCCCTTGGGGCATGTACTTAAATTAGGAGACTGTTATAATGTACCTAGTTTGACTAAGAACATTATCTATGTATCTAGTTTAACTCGTTGGGGGTATGCCTTTATGTTCCAAAACACCAAGAGTTTTGTTTATAAAGATGATATTGAGATATACACATTAGATGTGAATAACAATATTTATATTTCGAATATAAATGAATCTAAAACATATAACATGACAAACAAAAGGCTCAAACTGAGTAAATCAGATGAGACTTATTTGTGGCATTATTGTTTGGGACACATTAACAAGACTCGTATATCCACGCTTTCGAATAGTGGATACTAGGACGGATTTGATTAATTCAAATGATGTATGCGAATCTTGTTTATTAGGTAAAATGCCTAAAACACCTTTTAATGGTAAATATGCAAGTGTCACCGATCTGTTAGCCCTCGTTCATAGTGACGTAAGTGGACCCATGTCTAGCTAGGCTAGAGGTGGATATGAATACTTCGTAACCTTTACGGATGTGGCATCGCGTTATGGTTATGCGTATCTTATGAAACACAAGTCGGAAACTTTTGAGAAATTGAAAGAGTTTCGACACGAAGTAGAAAAACAGACCGGTAAAAGTATTAAAATATTACGGTTGGACATATGAGTTTCAAGATTACTCGAAAGAGTATGGTATTCTTCCACAGTGGACTCCTCCCGGAACACCTCAATTTGACGGTGTGACCGAACGGAGAAACCGAACTTAGTTGGACATGGTAAGGTTAATGACAAGTCGCTCTAAGCTACCAATTTCCTTCTAAGGATACGCATTAAATAGTTCAATACTTATTTTGAATAAGGTTCCATGAAAATCTGTTAGACAGACTTCATATTAGATATGAACAGGAAAGAAATCGGGTTTCTCATTCCTGAAGACTTGGGAATGCTTGGCATACTCTAAACGTTTGGATGATAATAAACTAGAACCTAAATCGGATAAGTGCATATTTGTAGGTTATCCTGGGGAAACCAAAGTATAGTACTTATACAACTCACAAGAGAACAATGTATTTGTTGCTCTCCATTTGGTTTTCCTCGAAAAGGAATTCCTAAATGCAGTGGTAAGTGGGAGGAAAGTTGAACTCGATAAAAATCGGAGTAATACTATTCCTGGTACCGACTCATTTACAGAACATGAACAGTTCATCCGAGATGAAACTCTACCACAATCTTCGAATACACAAGAACCGCGTATGTCGGAGAGAGTCATGAAACAACCTGGGAGGTATGGGTTTCTGATCTCACCTCATGTAGATATTAATCTTATTGAGGAAGATGCACCGACTACGTATGGGGAAGTGATACAAGGTATCGACTCATTTTATGGCAAAGTGCCATGAAGTCCGAAATGGATTCCATGTATACGAACCATGTTTGGATACTGGTTGATGCACTGGAAGGTGTTAAACCTATTGGTTGCAAATAGTCTTCAAGGAAGACTGACATGGATGGCAACATAAAAACGTACAAAGTTAGGCTTGTAGCGAAAGGGCATCGTCACCAATATGGTGTTGATTACGATGAAATCTTTTACCCGTTGCCATGATTAAATCCATTCGGATAATACTTGATATTGCTGCATATTTCGTTTATGAAATATGGCAACTAGACGCCAGAACCGCTTTCCTTAACGGAAACCTTTTGGAGGATGTTTGTATGCAACATCCTGACAGTTTTGTCGTGCCAAAATATGCAAACAAGGCTTGCAAGTTAAATCGATCCATTTATGGATTGAAGCAAGCATTGAATTCTTGGAACCATCATTTTGATGTAATCATAATGGTATATGATTTAATTCAAAACGTAGATGATTCTTATGTATATAAGAGGGTTAGTGGGAGCGCACTGACATTCATTGTCCTTATGTTGATGATGTATTGCTTCTCGGCTATAAGATTCCCATACTATAATTAGTGAAAGCTTGGCTTTCATAAAATTCTCCATGGAATACCTAGGAGAAACAGTCTTTATTCTGGGAATAAATATCTACTGGGATAGATCTAGAAAGCTGCTGACACTCTCCCAGAGTTCGTACGTTTTGATATGTACGCAATCTGATGTCCCATATGCTTTGAGCATATGCAGTCACAATCAGGCCCATCCAGGTGATGGTCACTGGATTGAGTAAAGAACATTCTTGAGTATCTTGGATGAGCTAAGGATGCTTTCTGAGAATATGGGGAAATGAGAACTTGAGGTGACTGGGTTCACCACTGCAAGTTTCCAAACAGATAAAGACGATTGTAAGTCGCAATAAGGGTATATATATATTTAGTTTGAACTACGGAATAGTGAGCTGGAAATCTTCCAAGCAAGATACCGTTGCCGATTAAACAATAAAAGCAGAATATTGTTGCAGCTGAGGCAACAACAGAAGTATTTTGGATCTATAAATTCCTGATTGGATTAGGAGTAGTTCTGTTAGCAGCTGAGCTAGGCTACATCGCAGGCTAAAGAACCGCGGTCTCATCAACGATCCAAGTATGTACTTCGACTAATTCATCTGATTCGTGAGATCATACATTGTGGCGATGTGATGATCGAATAAATAGCATCAGATGTTAACCTTGTAAATCCGTTGACGAAAGTTATTTCTCAGCAGAAGTTTGAACGACCCGTACATAGTTCAGTTATTGGACACTTGAGTGATTGGTTATAGGCCAAGTGGGAGATTGTTGGATAATTATGACCCATAGCATCACTATTTTGTAAAGAACGTGGTGTTCTTGTACAAAATTAACTATATGACAAAGGAAATTACTCTTTTATCATTTGTAATTGGATTACATGGATATATAAATGATAAAAGTCCATATGATTAGTACCAGATTAATAAGATATGAGACAGTATTAATCCATGTAAGGTTTAATCATTAAATATCTCTAGTCGTAGTATTATCGAGACTGGACATCGATAATGCGGAATAGGCTAGTATTACACTTGTGCGTGTTATGGAAGCTTAACGGCATAGTTCTCATATATTTGGGTATTGGATACTCATGCAAGTATGATAGGAGGTTCTGTTTGCCGATGGTACGAGAACAGCTTCGCTCTAGATAGACCCTTCGGAATCTCATTGGTAGTATGACTATGTGTCTATGGGAATCCGAATCAGGGTAGGTGTATTTGGTCTTAACCTGAGACTTGCATTGCTAATACTTGCGACAATCAGTATACTTTGGTTTTGGTCGTCCGGAGCTTTAACAGGTTCTGTGTATGCCTCTTCTGGCTATACTGAGAATCATAGTGTATTGGGTGTGATGTCAAGATGGAAGTATCACTTCAGTCATATGGAGATGATGATCACGCAGGGATACAGATGTGGTACTCTATAGTGCTATAGCCATCGAGAAAGTATGACTAGGTCATGACTTTCCGATCATAAAGAGACTAGTTGCTAGTGATCCGATATATACTTCGTACAGGGCAGACACGACTCCAGCCTCAGGCCTAGCATGTGACATCTGATACTGGATCGTAATACACAATACTATGTATACTACGCCTGATATAGATTATATATTCCTTAAAAGAATATTTTTGGAGAATTGGGTAGGCACGGTGCTTTGTTAGAAGCCAACCATGTCTTATAAATCGGTGAGAACGTGGTACTGGGTACGCACGTGTTCGGATAGTCCGATAACCGCATTTACTGCCAACATATCCAGAGATCTCTTGGGTCGCCTCCCAAATATTCACCGATGACATTTGACTCGAACAAAATTAATCTGGGATCTATTATGAGAAAGAGAAAATTAATCTGGGATTAATTATGGCAAAAGTTAATCTGGGATTAATTCGACTAGAAGAGAGAGAACGCGATTAATTTGGAATTAATCGGCAAAGTAAATTTAATAGTTACATTGGATTTTACTATTTAATTTATTTAATTGGGCTAAAATAATATATTGGATATATTAATTGAAATTAGATTTCAATACGGAATTAAATTGGATTTTAATTCTAGCGAACGAATTAATTTAGAATTAATTCGCTAGCGACTTCCGTAATAATTTTGCTAGGCATTATTATTTAGTTAAATTGGATTTAATTACGTTGCTACGGAAAATTTATTTATTTGAAATTAAACGAACCCGGGCCTGAGCGAAGTTGCGTGTTGGATTAGCCGACTTAAATTTGGAATTTAAAAATGGTGGGACCTACTTTACTTACATCAACATGTTAGACATGTGACGGAAGTAATTAGGCTTAATTCATGGGTTTGATTTATTAAAAGTAAGCTTGACTTTGCTTATACTACACTCAAACCAATACCAACATTCAATCTCACTATAATTAACTTGGTCAACTTTAGAAGTGTATGAGGTTACTATTCACAGCAACTTATTCTCTCTTCTTCCTTGTCAAAAACGTGAGCTTCTCTTCTCTCCCATGGATTTTTGTTGCAAAATTCTATAAAGCTAGCACTTTAAAGAGTCAAAGGAAGGTGATAGGGAGACTCACCCAAGTGTTGGAACACTAATATAAGGCTTGGAGCTTCCATCTTCAAAGAAATGTTTTCAAATTCATCCAAACCAAAGTGAGTACTTCCGCAACTTTCTTTGTTTTATTCACAGATAAATCACCTTAGAGATCATTGGCATGTTCTAGGAACACTAAAACCTATGACGTTGGTGACCATGACACTGTTGGGCTCACATCCGTAGAGAATACGGATAGCCCACGATGGACTAATCGGAGAATAAGGGAGTCGCCACCCAGTATAAGATATTGGGAATGATTAAAGGTCGCATTATACCCCTCGTAAAGTCCGTCTTTAAACCCGTTTGGGTCCGAAATGGTCTCTTATTGATGTCAGTATAATACCCAGGTTTGAAAAAAGTATTACCAAGCCTTAAAATGCAGTATCACACAACAACAGTTTATATAGCATACACGATGCAATAATTAAAAAAACGATAAAAGAATAATTAGAGAATTATAAAATATTTAAAAATTATCAAAGCAATAATAAAATGCGAATTAATCTTTCAAAAAAATTATGCAATTAATGTCCAGTCGAAATTTATGTAAGTGATGAGCGGAAAATATATCAATATTTACCGCCCCTTTTACTTAATATTTTGTTTAGTTTCTCGGGTTTGATGAACGTTTTGATATGTTTTATTTTATTTTGCAGATAAAATAATATCGGGACTCAATGAAATCATTTAGGACGAAATGTGGATCAAATAAGGGCAATTATTGGACTTGATATATTAATTTTGGAGATTGGAAACTTGAAATGGCGTTTTTGACGAAGTGCAGTTTTGGAAATTCCAGTTTTGCGCATCTGTCGTATTTTGGACATAACTTTTTACTCAGACATAGGATTGAGCTGATTCAAGTTCCAGATTAAAGAAGACTCAAAAATCTACAACTTTTAAAGAGAAACTATTTTTAAATTCTGATGATTTCATTACCGAAATTGATGAACCATTCAGAAGTGTGTGGAGTGTAATTATTAAAAGTCATTATCAATCATTTTCAAAGCAAAATATTAATTAATAAATAATTAATAAAAATTATCAAATCACCACCAAACAAGATAAGAAATTAGTGGAGCAATTATGGATTTGGTGGAGTAATTAGTGGAGAAATTAATAATGGATTTGGTGGAGAAATTGATTGATGATTTGATGGTGGCAAAATTTTGCCTATAAATATCAAGCCATTTCATTTGTAAAATATATACTTTCTTCTTTGAAATCCTTAATGAAAAAATAAAAAGATTGTATCTAGTTTGTTTATTTTTAGTTTTCAGTAATTAATTTTCACTTTCGCACTTTCTTTTCTTTACTTTTCAGTTTTACTTTCCGTAATTTACTTTTACGCATAACACTTTCCTTTCTTTACTTTTTTAGTTTTTATTTTTCAACCATGAGGAGGTAACTTCCCTCTGCCGAGGTGAAAGGTAATTCTTTTACTGTTACTATCTTAGATTAATCTCCCTTAGACACAACATATTCACTATTCTAAAATTTGACTTAAAAAGGAATACCGCTATATTGGTCGGTGGGCTATTTAATTTAAACTGTTAAACCTGACTAAGCAAGGATACCGCCAGATTGGTCGGTTGGTAATTTAATTTTGGTTCCGCCTTTATGGCTGGTTATTTATTTATCGCCTACATGGCAGGTTCATGGACAAATTTTACCGCCTTTATGGCTGGTCGGACTTAACTTGACTTAATCAGGGTACCGCCTATATGGTCGGTTGGTTTTAATCTCACAAGTGATTATGTTATACTAAGGGAGATATCTAAGTTAGTAATTAGTAAAAGTAATTCCTTTTATCTTGGCAGTTATTTTCATTTACTTTCCCGCTTTTACTTTCTCGCAGTTACTTTTTAGCATTTTTATTTTATGTCTTTTAAGTTTTCATTAGCCATAGCTATGTATTGTAACTAAGTTAGTATCTAGGGTTGTGATGAATTTCAATTTAACCGGTTTATAAGGGTTAGATTATAGTTTGGGTAATTTAAAGATTTATTTATTGAGTCTTAATCTTAATGCTCTTTAATTAACTGGCCATTAATTAAATTGATTAGGTAAACTTAAAATGAACTAGACATATGGATTTTAAGTTTAAGATCTTAGACTCAATAACCTACGATCTTCCTTGAGGATGGATAACCCTTTAATAGATTTCCTTACAGGATAGGAATATACCTGTCGGGCGGGGGTAGCCATAATTGGAACTTAATCTTAATGAATCTAGATAATTTGGTTGACATAGACATATGGTTCAATTAGGTTAAACTGGATATTTGTAATTGACCATCGGAAGAGGCTTTTACATAATTAGTGTTCCAGGTTAAAATCAATTTTTTACCCAATTATAAGATAACAACTTCATCTTTAAATAATATTGGAATAAATCACAACCCTAGATAGTTTTTAATATTGAATTTTCTTAAAATCTACTTTCAAACAATTTTATTTACTTGTCTTTAAATTTAGAATCGTCGCCATTTTAAATCAATCAAACAACTTGTTAGATACTGGTAATCATTTGGCCCAATAAGTTGATAACAAAAGGTTTTAAGTCCCCGTGGGATCGATACTTTTTATACTACTTGAACGATACGTACGCTTGCGTTATACGTGTGTGTTTACGCCGGTCAAGTTTTTGGCGCCGTTGCCGGGGACTTATTTATCTTTTACTATTAGTTTAGGGGTTAGATTTGTTACTTGTATCTTATTTTTCTTTTTACTTATTGTTTTTGTTTTCTTGTGTTTCAGGTTCTCAGACATTTAATGAGACGAGCCAGAAGCTTTGAAATCCATCCGCTTGACCCTGAGATTGAAAGAACCATCAGACAGTTGAGAAGGGAAAGGCGAGAAGGCCAAGAAGCAATTGTTAACATGGAACCTGAACCTTTGGAGGTTGCACCACCAATTCCCATTCGAGACAGAACCATTCCGGTGGTAGATGGCCTCACTTCCTGTATTGTACTTCCTCCATTACCAGCAAATGCAGGAGATATCAAAACTTGCATTCAGATGATTCAGCAGTCAGTTCAGTTTGGGGGGAATGCAACTAAAGATCCTAATGCCCACATCAGCAACTTCCTGGAAGTTTGTGGCACTTTCAATTACAACCGAGCATCAGAAGAAGCAATGAGACTGCGGGTTTTTCCATACTCCTTGAAAGATAGAGCAAAGGCCTGGCTACATTCACTATCAGCTTGGTTCCATCACAACATGGAACACTCTAGCCACCAAATTCCTTGCAAAATACTTTCCACCAGCCAGAACTGCAAAGTTGAGGAATGACATCACATCCTTTGTGCAGCAAGATTCAGAATCTCTGTACGAAGCTTGGGAAATGTACAAAGATTTACTCCGGAAATGTCCACACCATGAGATTCCAAAATGGCTTCAAGTCCAAACATTCTATAATGGACTTTCTGGAATAATGAGAACCACAATTGATGCTGCTACTGGAGGAGCTTTAATGGCAAAAGGAGAAGATCAAGCCTGGGAACTAATCGAAGAAATGGCCAACAATAATTCCTTGTGGCCAACTGAAAAGAGCATGATCCAAAGAATTGCGGGAATTTATGAAAGTGGAGCTAATACAGCAGTCAACACCAAGCTAGATCAAATATGCAAATTCATGGAGACTCTTACCACTGGATCCACAAGTTCACCATATGGAGGAGCACCAGAACCAAACCAACTTGAAGAGACGGTGAATTATGTCAACAATTTCAATAGACAGGGGAACAATCCATATTCCAACACCTACAATCCGGGGTGGAGGAATCATCCTAATTTTTCATGGAGCAACAACTCAGGGCAAAAGAACAATCCACCACCTGGATTCCAACAGCAGAACTATCCACCACCTGGATTCCAACAACAGAACAAAGGCCAAGAACAGATAAATGAACCAGGAATAACATAAGTGCTGAATCAGTAAAAAAATATGATGTTATGTTTCAGAGCCAATCAGCTTCCATCAAAGCACTGGAGAATCAAATCGGACAACTGGCCAATGCTCAGAGTTACAGACCGCCAGGTAATCTTCCCAGCAACACAGAACCAAATCCAAGGAACCGAGGGAATGAGCAATGTCAAGCTATTACCTTAAAAAGCGGTACTGAGATCAATAAAGATGTTGGAATCAAAGCAACAATTGAGGAAGTTCCAAAAGATACAGTTCCACATATGGAAAAGAAAAAGAAGCAAAGGAAAAAGAAGCAAAGGAAAAAGAACAGATCATTCCACTTCCACCTTTTCCTCAACGACTTCAGAAAAACAAACTGGACAAGCAGTTTGCTCGATTCCTGGAGGTGTTCAAAAAGCTTCACATCAACATTCCATTTGCAGAAGCCTTGGAAGAAATGCCCAGTTATGTCAAATTCATGAAAGACATTCTTTCACGAAAACGAAGATTGGGAGACTATGAGACAGTAGCATTAACGGAAGAATGTAGCGCCATCATTCAGAGGAAACTTCCCCGAGAGTTGAAAGATCCTGGCAGTTTCACTGTCCCATGCACCATTGGAGAACATTACATCGGTAGGCTTTATGTGATTTAGGAGCTAGTGTTAACTTAATGCCTTTTTCTATTTACAGGAAACTGCAGATTGGAGAAGCAATGCCTACCTCAGTTTCATTGCAACTTGCTGACCGAACACTTGCATTTCCAAGAGGTGTTGTTGAAGATGTGTTGGTAAAAGTAGACAAACTAATTCTCCCAGCAGATTTCATCATCCTTGACATGGAAGAAGACAAAGAAGTACCTATCATTCTTGGGAGACCATTTTTGGCTACAGGTAAAACTGTGATTGATGTGCAAAAAGGAGAACTGACCATGAAAGTGCAGGACCAAGAAGTGACCTTTAATGTTTTTAAAGCCATGAAATTCCCAAGTGATGAAAATGAAGAAGAATGCTTCAGAGTTGATGTTGTTGAAAGTATCGTTCAAAATACTGAGCCAAATCCTACAGATACACTTGAAGCTTGCATCACCAACATGACTGACAGTGAACTAGATGCTGAAATCTTGGAATGTATCAACTACCTTGACAAACCATTCCGATTCAAAGCAACACCACCAGTTGAAAGTTTGGAACTACCAAAGAAAGATCGAATCAAGCCTTCGATTGAAGAACCACCACAGTTGGAGCTGAAGTTACTTCCAAGCCATCTCAGGTATGCATTTCTTGGAAACTCTTCTGAATTACCTGTTATTATTTCTTCTTCACTAACATTGGAGCAGGAAGAAAAGTTGTGAGAGTATATTACGAGAGCACAAAAGAGCCATTGGCTGGACTATAGCAGACATTCGAGGCATTAGTCCATCATTTTGCATGCACAAGATTCTGATGAATGATGAATACAAACCCACTGGAGCATCAACGGAGACTCAATCCAATCATGAAGGAAGTTGTGAAGAAAGAAATCATCAAATGGTTGGATACTGGCATCATTTACCCCATCTCAGATAGCACTTGGGTAAGTCCTATGCAGTGTGTACCAAAGAAAGGAGGAATTACTGTGGTCACCAATGAAAAAAATGAATTGATTCCAACAAGAACAGTGACTGGATGGAGAGTATGTATGGACTACAGAAAGCTGAACAAAGCCACGAGAAATGACCATTTTCCGCTACCATTCATTGATCAGATGTTAGACAGACTGGCGGGACATGAGTTCTATTACTTTCTTGACGGATATTCAGGGTACAATCAGATTGCTATTGCCCCAGAAGATCAGGAGAAAACCACTTTTACATGTCCCTATGGTACTTTTGCTTTCCGCAGGATGCCATTTGGATTATGTAATGCCCCTGCTACATTCAGCGTTGCATGATGGCCATTTTCTCATACATGTTGGAGCAGAGTATGGAGGTTTTTATGGATGATTTTTCTGTGTTTGGAGATTCTTTTGACCATTGTTTGTAAAATTTGGAATAGGTATTACAAAGGTGTGAAGATACAAACCCGGTACTCAACTGGGAGAAATGTCACTTTATGGTGCAAGAAGGCATTGTTCTTGGACACCGGATCTCACAAAAAGGAATCGAGGTAGACAAAGCAAAGATTGAAACAATTGGAAAACTGCCTCCACCAACATCTGTCAAAGGGATTCGGAGTTTTCTCGGACATGCAGGTTTTTACAGGAGATTTATCAAGGACTTTTCCAAGATTGCCAAACCTCTTTGCAATCTTCTGGAAAAAGATGTGCCTTTCAACTTCACCAAAGAATGCCAGGAAGCTTTCGAGATCTTAAAACAGAAGCTGATTTCTGCCCCCATCATTGTAGCACCAGATTGGACCCTTCCATTTGAAGTAATGTGCGATGCTAGTGATTTTGTTGTAGGTGCAGTTTTGGGACAACGCAAAGCAAAGATTTTTCACACCATTTACTACTCCAGCAGAACTTTAAATGAAGCTCAACTCAACTACACAACCACTGAAAAGGAGTTGCTAGCAGTTGTGTACGCTTTTGACAAATTCCGCTCCTATCTGTTGGGTCCCAAAGTGGTGGTCTACACAGATCATTCAGCAATCAAATATCTGATCACAAAGAAAGATGCAAAACCCAGATTGATCCGTTGGATACTTCTTCTGCAAGAATTCGACGTGGAGATTCGAGACAGGAAAGGAACAGAGAATCAGGTGGCAGATCATCTATCGAGGCTTGAGAATGGAGAAACAGCTGACAAAGATTTTTCAATCAAAGAAACTTTTCCAGATGAACAGCTGTTTGCCATGAAACAACAGGAAGTCCCTTGGTATGCTGACTATGTCAACTACATTGTGTCAGGAAAATGGCCGTTGGAATGGACAACTCAACAACGGAAGAAGTTCTTCAAAGAAGTCAAGCATTATGTCTGGGATGAACCGTACTTGTTTAAACGTTGTGCTGATCAATTATTGAGACGGTGTGTTCAACAGGAGGAGGTCAACAGTGTTCTGCAACACTGTCATTCATCACCATACGGCGGACACTTCAGCGGAAACAAAACTGCAGCCAAAGTCCTACAATCAGGTTTGTTCTGGCCCACTCTTTTTAAAGATGCTTATCTTTTTGCTTTTCAATGTGACAGGTGCCAGAGAACGGGGAATATTTCCAGGAGAAATGAAAGACCGTTGCAAAACATTCTAGAAGTGGAAATATTCGATGTATGGGGTATTGATTTCATGGGACCCTTTGTTCCATCATTTGGAAACCTGTACATCTTGGTTGCTGTAGACTACGTCTCCAAATGGGTTGAAGCAATTGCACTGCCATCCAATGATTCAAAAGTGGTGATCAAATTCCTGAAAAAGAACATTTTCACTCGGTTTGGAACACCTCGAGCAATCATCAGCGATGGTGCCTCACATTTCTGCAACAGATACTTCGATGCACTCCTATCCAAATACGGAGTTACTCACAAGGTTGCCACAGCTTACCATCCACAGTCAAATGGACAAGTTGAGGTTTCAAACAGGGAAATCAAAAGAATCTTAGAAAGGACCGTTGGATCAACAAGGAATGACTGGTCTACAAAATTGGATGATGCATTATGGGCCTACCGAACAGCTTACAAGACACCCATTGGTATGTCACCATATCGATTGGTGTTTGGGAAAGCATGCCATCTGCCAGTTGAGCTTGAACACAAGGCGTACTGGGCACTGAAGAAGTTGAATTTTGATCCACAAGCTGCAGGAGAGAAAAGACTTCACCAACTCAATGAATTGGAGGAATTTCGCCTACAGGCTTATGAGAATGCCAGACTGTACAAAGAAAAGACCAAGAGATGGCATGACCGAAAAATAGTGCACAGACAGTTGGAACCAAGGCAACAAGTGTTGTTGTACAACTCGAGGTTGAAACTTTTCCCTGGAAAGTTGAAATCAAGGTGGTCAGGTCCATTTGTGATCACTCAGGTTTTACCACATGGAGCTGTTGAGTTACTGGATCCCAATACCAACAACACATTCAAGGTTAACAATCAGCGTGTCAAGCACTACTGGGGAGAATCATTTGAGCGACAAAAAGAAAGTGTCACACTTTCAGATCCAGCATAAACGTTCGAGCAATCACGTCTAGCTGACGACTTTAAACTTAGCACTCGCAGGGAGGCAACCCATGCAATCTTTGTATATATTGTGATTTGGTGTGATTTAATTTTGTGTGTTTAGTTTTTGCAGATTTAGTCATTACAAGATGGAAGAAGCTCTCACAAATCTTCACAAGTAATTTCCTTCTCTCCCTCAAAATTCTCTGATGAAAGTTTACAAAGCTCGCTTGGAAAGGATGAGACTACTGACGATCCATGGTATTCCTAATGACATTCGTTGGGTAATCGAAGCACGAGTTCGATTAGCAGGTGAATATTCTGATTCTTGTACTTCTTATTTGCCTGGATTTGGAAGAAGCACATATTCAAAGAAACGTAGAGCAAAGAAAATGGGTGTTTGTTTCAAATGTGCACGTTGGAATTGTAATACTCGTTGTCGTTCTTTAGGAATGGTGTCTGATAATCGCGAAGACAAAATTAAATTCATTAGGGATGGCTTGAGTAAGGAGTCTTTAGATGATCTATCTTCGACTCTTGAGACGCATCCCAGTGGATATGTTTTCATATAGCCATTCGCAAATTACATACACAATTTCTAAAAGAAAGACAACAGTTAAGTCTTGGGAATCTAACTCAAAAAGACCCTGTTTGCCAATTTATAAGAAAATTGGATGGGAAGCTTGTCCCTAACGCATAGATGTCATTCAAGCCGTTACTTTTCTTGTACATATTATATCTCTTTGTCTTTTTCTAATAATTCTGATTTGTTTTGTTGTTTTCTTTTATTTTGTCCGACAGGATCCAGATTTTTTTTACTATCACGATTTATTTTACTATTTTGCTACTAATCGTCCTCTGGAAGATACTTGTGCTATTTTTACTCACCCTTTTCAGGTACTATAAATTCAGCTCGTCAATGCACTTTTGAAGGCATCCTGATTTGAGAAAGAAATACATAAAAATATGGAAGCCACTTCAAGAAGACGAGTTGAAAACATTTGTGTGTTTTGCGGTAGTAGTGTTGGTACTAAACCACAATACATGGAAGCAGCACAGGAATTGGGTCGAGTCTTAGCTGCAAGAAATATGCACTTAATATATTGCGGAGGAAATCTTGGACTAATGGGGATCGTTTCAAAGGTAGTACAGGAAGGAGCTAGTCACGTTTTGGGAATCATCCCAAAACCCTTGGCAGAAGCAAATCTTATTGGACCATCAAACGGAGAGGAACTAATTGTGCCAGGTATGTCTGAACGACTGGTAAAAATGATTAACCGTGCTGATGCTTTTATTGCTTTGCCAGGTGGCTTGGGCACATTGGAGAAAATTTTTATAGTATTATCTTGGGCAAACTTGAACATACACCAGAAACCGCTTGGACTGTACAATGTTGAAGGATTTTATGATTTTCTTTGTGTGTTTCTTGATGATGCTCGGAGAAATGGGTTCGTGTCAAAACCTATGAAAGAACTCCTCTTCACTGCCAGAACTGCTCCGGATCTAATAGACCAACTCATAGCCTATGAACCACAAGTTGACCCTATCATTTCAAAGATAAATTGGTTTGAGGACGATCGTGGTAAGAGACGTCGGATTAGTCTGGATCTTAACCTTTAAATTTCTTGTAGAATTTCAGCTAATCAGGTACTATCTTCTAAACTCTTCTTCTACTGTTTAAGACATTGGGGACAATGTCTCATTTAGGTTTGGGGGAGGGAATTAGTTGATTAGTATCTTGTTTTTAGTTTATGTGTTGTTTTTATTTTTAGTCCAAAATTCTTCGAAAAATACAAAAACAATTGAAAAGTATTCAAAAATTACAAAAATATTTTGCGTTTTTGCGTTTTTATTTTGACTAAAAATGTGAAATTGGTAAGAGATAGCTGAGTAAGGAATTTCCACTCCTGAGACGTATTTCAAACCTATTTCGAAACAAGTTAATTTTTGTTTATTTCCTTTTGAATTATTTAATTTGTAGATTCTCCATAAAACTGACTAAAATGGATCTTCATATGCTTAGTTGGCAGGTATTATCAACATGCATAGTAACATACGGACATGAGCTGTAACTGACAGGATTGTAATATTCAGTGCTATAGTTTAATTGGAGGAAGCATCTCAAAAAAGTGATGGAGTAAAAAAATAATAATAATAAAAAAATAAAGCATCTAAGATCCGGGTTATTAAGTCTGTAAGGGTGTTTTAACACCTAGTGCCCTAAAACCAACTGGTTTGGGAGTCGCTGGCCCAAAGCTCGCTACATGGATCAAGGATGTTGCAAAAATATATATATCTGAAGTCTGGGTAATTAAGTCCGTAGGGGTGTCTTAACACCTGGTGCCCTAAAGCCAACTGGTTTGGGAGCCACCGACCCAAAGCTCGCTACATAGACAGAAGATATTGTATATAAATAAAAAAATAGAGAAAAAAGAATGAAAAAATCAAAAAAATCAAAAAAAAAAAAAAAAATTTACTCCATTACTATAAAAAGGTATGAAATCTAATAGAACCTTAGGACAAAAATATTATTCTCTTATCAACTGCACTTATGACTGTTGTGGGCAAAAATGAGTTGTTTAGTATTATGTTGGCTGTGTATATGAAGAATGGTAAAAATAATCGGAGAATTTACTTATTCGGTAATTTAGAAAGAAACAAAACAACTAGTAACTTGGAGTAGAAGTTTCACCTGATTAGTCACTAACTTCTTTATTCTCTTTTCTCTTGTCTTTTTTCTTTTCTGTGCATTAGTTTTACTACCTTTTTACTTTTGTAAAACGTTTGTGGGTATCGTTGCTGTAAGCCCTCACGAGACTACAACTCGTCCACTAGGGACACCTAGGGGTTTAAAGGCTTGTTGCATACGCTAAATGCAACCGTAATCCCTACGAAAGTGGCTTAGTTTAATTTTAATTATTTCTTGTATTTTATTTTTATTTTTATTTTGTTGTTTTGCTCAAGGACTAGCAAAATGTTAGGTTTGGGGGTGTGATGAGCGGAAAATATATCAATATTTACCGCCCCTTTTACTTAATATTTTGTTTAGTTTCTCGGGTTTGATGAACGTTTTGATATGTTTTATTTTATTTTGCAGATAAAATAATATCGGGACTCAATGAAATCATTTAGGACGAAATGTAGATCAAATAAGGGCAATTATTGGACTTGATATATTAATTTTGGAGATTGGAAACTTGAAAGGGCGTTTTTGACGAAGTGCAGTTTTGGAAATTCCAGTTTTGCGCATCTGTCGTATTTTGGGCATAACTTTTTACTCAGACATCGGATTGAGCTGATTCAAGTTCCCGATTAAATAAGACTCAAAGATCTACAACTTTTAAAGAGAAACAATTTTCAAATTCCGATGATTTCATGACCGAAATTGATGAACCATCCAGAAATGTGTGGAGTGTAATTATTAAAAGTCATTATCAATCATTTTCAAAGCAAAATATTAATTAATAAATAATTAATAAAAATTATCAAATCACCACCAAACAAGATAAGAAATTAGTGGAGCAATTATGGATTTGGTGGAGTAATTAGTGGAGAAATTAATAATGGATTTGGTGGAGAATTGATTGATGATTTGATGGTGGCAAAATGTTGCCTATAAATATCAAGCCATTTCATTTGTAAAATATATACTTTCTTCTTTGAAATCCTTAATGAAAAAATAAAAAGATTGTATCTAGTTTGTTTATTTTTAGTTTTCAGTAATTAATTTTCACTTTCGCACTTTCTTTTCTTTACTTTTCAGTTTTACTTTCCGTAATTTACTTTTACGCATAACACTTTCCTTTCTTTACTTTTCAGTTTTTATTTTTCAACCATGAGGAGGTAACTTCCCTCTGCCGAGGTGAAAGGTAATTCTTTTACTTTTACTATCTTAGATTAATCTCCCTTAGACACAACATATTCACTATTCTAAAATTTGACTTAAAAAGGAATACCGCTATATTGGTCGGTGGGCTATTTAATTTAAACTGTTAAACCTGACTAAGCAAGGATACCGCCAGATTGGTCGGTTGGTAATTTAATTTTGGTTCCGCCTTTATGGCTGGTTATTTATTTATCGCCTACATGGCAGGTTCATGGACAAATTTTACCGCCTTTATGGCTGGTCGGACTTAACTTGACTTAATCAGGGTACCGCCTATATGGTCGGTTGGTTTTAATCTCACAAGTGATTATGTTATACTAAGGAGATATCTAAGTTAGTAATTAGTAAAAGTAATTCCTTTTATCTTGGCAGTTTATTTTCATTTACTTTCCCGCTTTTACTTTCTCGCAGTTACTTTTTAGCATTTTTATTTTATGTCTTTTAAGTTTTCATTAGCCATAGCTATGTATTGTAACTAAGTTAGTATCTAGGGTTGTGATGAATTTCAATTTAACCGGTTTATAAGGGTTAGATTATAGTTTGGGTAATTTAAAGATTTATTTATTGAGTCTTAATCTTAATGCTCTTTAATTAACTGGCCATTAATTAAATTGATAAGGTAAACTTAAAATGAACTAGACATAGGGATTTTAAGTTTAAGATCTTAGACTCAATAACCCACGATCTTCCTTGAGGATAGATAACCCTTTAATAGATTTCCTTACAGTATAGGAATATACCTGTCGGGCGGGGGTAGCCATAATTGGAACTTAATCTTAATGAATCTAGATAATTTGGTTGACATAGACATATGGTTCAATTAGGTTAAACTGGATATTTGTAATTGACCATCGGAAGAGGCTTTTACATAATTTAGTGTTCCAGGTTAATAAATCAATATTTTACCCAATTATAAGATAACAACTTCATCTTTAAATAATATTGGAATAAATCACAACCCTAGATAGTTTTTAATATTGAATTTTCTTAAAATCTACTTTCAAACAATTTTATTTACTTGTCTTTAAATTTAGAATCGTCGCCATTTCAAATCAATCAAACAACTTGTTAGATATCGGTAATCATTTGGCCCAATAAGTTGATAACAAAAGGTTTTAAGTCCTCGTGGGATCGATACTTTTTATACTACTTGAATGATACGTACGCTTGCGTTATACGTGTGTGTTTACGCCGGTCAGTAAGTCTGGTTGAATATTATACGTGAAACAAAATAATAAAAAGTGCAGGATCATACATGTTAGAAATAACATAGTAATAGCAAAAACGAATTCTACAAGACCTGGCACTTATAATTATTTCCTAATGGTACGTGGAGTGGTATACCAGGTACAAACCATACTACCATACATTCGGAATCAGCTATGGAATTTATATTCAAGTTTCTATCTGATATGCTACTGGAAAACATATGGCCAGATGTAGCCAGATATACGGCCATATTCGTTTTATGACAGATTTATGTCAGGTCGGGCATACATAATTCATCCAATGATCGTTTTATGACAGATTTACAAGCCCAATTCCAAATTTGGCCCAATTAATTAAATTACCAAAATTCCAAATTTCATAATTTAATTAACCTAAAGTGTATGCCATAATTAATTAACCAAATTAACATTTTCAAAATACTAATTCACTCAATTAATTATGTTAATCATCATCAAAACATGTCCAACACATTTGAATCAAAAAATCAATCATTTTCCATGCTTCTTGGTCACGACATTTTAGGGTTTTTATTGTCTGATTCGATTTCAATCCAATTAAATCCACAATCAACATTACCCAAATGATTTCAACTCATCCAATGATCAAAATCAAAAAATACCATGACTTTAGGGCATTGTATACTTTCGGCCAAGCCTAGTATTTGGGGAAAATTTGATCCAATCCAATTTTGACAAAATTGATCACAAATAACTCCAAGTCATTCATTAACAAGCATGCTCAAACAAGTAATTTCACTCAAACATGCTCAAATCCAATTTACCCAAATTTTACCTTAAGTTCATTCCATGCTCAAAATGGCTCTGATACCATTGTTGGGTTTCTAGGTTAGTCCCAAGATCTATTCAAGCAAGAAATCATGGCGGAATCATACTTACATTGATCAGTTATGATATGCGAGGAACGACAAAACGTTTTCTCCCCTTCTTGAGCTCTCGGCAATGGACAGTTTTGTCCTCCTCCATTTTCGGTCATCACTTCCATGGATGCTCCAAGCTCCAAGCTTTGCAAATGGTGATTCCATGCTCACAAGTTGGTTTCCCTATCACCTTCGGATGACCCTTCATGTGCTAGTATTGGAAACATTGCCACAATCTTTCCTTGTTCTAATTCTATGTCTCGGCCAAGCAAGAAATGAGAAGAAAAATGGCTTCAAAAGCCGAATGGGAGAGAAGGGAAATTTTGGCTCCAAAATCGTGTGAGTGATGGAGAGAGAGAGAGAAATTATGTTGTGTATATGGTTTTAATTTTCCAAAAATCAAATACCAAAAAACAATATCCAAAAAAGGTACAAGACTTAAAGTCTTCAACCACCTCCATCAATCAATGAATAGTGACTGGTTGTCAATCACTCAAAGTGACAAGACATTCATCACTTGAATGACGAGTGATGTGACGCGTGATGTGACTTGTGGGCCGCACTTGAATTCGAAATGCGAGTGCGCCCGCAAACACTCCCGGGCTCGGGTTCGCTAATTCCGAATTAACGAATTTTCCGTTGCGACGTAATTAAATCAAATTTAATTAAATAATTATGCCTAGCAAAATTACTATTCACTTCGCTAACGAATGAATTCTAAATTAACTCGTTCGTCCGAATTAAAATATAATTTTAATTCCGCGTCGAAATCCAATTTCGTATAATATATCGAATATATTATTTTATCGATTAATTCCAAATTAATCGTTCTCTTTCTATGAATAATATTTTATCCCAGATAAAATATCTCCGTAATTAATCCCAAATTAATTTTCTCTCTCTTATAATTAATCCCAGATTAATAAAGTGCGAGTCATACGTCATCGGTGAATCTTCGGAAGCGACCCATGAGATCCCCAGATATGTTGACAGTAAATCCGGTCGTCGGACTATCCGAACATGTACGTACCTAGTACTACGTTTTTATCGATTTACAAGACATGGTTGGCTTCTAGCAAAGCACCGTGCCTACCCAATTCTCCAGAAATATTCTTATAGAATATATGATATATATCAGGCGTAGTATACGTAGTATTGCGTATTTCGATCCAGCATCGGATGTCACGTGCAAGGCTTGGGGCTGGAATTGTGTCTGCCCCGTACGAAGCACATATCGGATCTCTGGTAACTAGTCTCTATAATCTGATAAACATGACCTAGTTATATTATCCCGATGACTGCAGTACATAAGAGCACCAATTTCGTATCCTACGTGATCATCATCTCCACTATGACTGGAGTGATACTTCCGTCTTGACATCACACCCCATACACTACGATTCTCAATATACCCAGAAGAGGCATACACAGAACCTGTTAAAGCCCTGGACGACCAAAACCAAAGTATATTGATTGTCGCAAGTATTAGCGGTGCAAGTCTCCGGTTAAGACCAAATACACCTACCCTGATTCGGACTTCCATAGACACATAGTCATACTACCAATGGAATTCTGAGGGGTCTATCCAGAACCAAGCTGTTTCCGTACCATCGGTAAACACAACCTCTTGTTACACTTGCATGAGTATCATATACCTAAATATATGAGAACTATGATGTTATGCTCCCACAACGTGCACAAGTGTAATACTAGTCTTTTCGTATTATCGATGTCCAATCTCGATAATACTCTGACTAGGGATATTTAATGATTAAACCTTCGGGATTGATACTGTCTCATATCATCTCATCCGGAACTAATCATATGGACCTTCTATCATTTATACATCTTGGTAATCTAATTACAAATGATAAAAGGGCAATTTCCTTTGTCACATAGTTAATTTGTACAACATATCATGATCTGTACAAATAGTGATGCTATAGGTCATATGTTGGATAACATGACCCATAGCGTCACTATTTGTACAGATCATAGTGTTGTTGTACAAATTAACTATGTGACAAGGAAATTGCACTCTCATCATTTGTGATTAGATCACCTTAGATATATAAATGAAGAGAGGTCCCTATGATTAGTTCCTGGACTGAGAATGATATGAGACAGTATCAGTCCCCGAAGGATTAATCATTAAATATCCTAGCCGGAGTATTATCGAGACTGGACATCGATAATGCGGAATAGGCTAGTATTGCACTTGTGCGCGTTGTGAGGGCACAACGGCATAGTTCTCATATATTTGGGTATTGGATACTCATGCAAGTGCGATAGGAGGTTGTGTTTCACCGATGGTACGGGAAACAGCTTCGCTCTGGATAGACCCCTCGGAATCCCATTGGTATTATGACTATGTGTCTATGGGAGTCCGACATCAGGGTAGGTGTGTATGGTCTTAACCTGAGACTTGCACCGCTAATGCTTACGACAATCAGTATACTTTTTTGAGGTCGTCTAGGACTCTAACCGGTTCTGTGTACGCCAATGCTGGGTATATTGAGAATCGTAGAGTATTGGGTGTAATGTCAAGACGGAAGTATCACTCCAGTCATAGTGGAGATGATGTCTCGCAGGATACGGTATTAGTGCTCTTAAGTGCTGGCCGGCCATCGGGATATTATGACAAGGTCATGTATATCCGATTATAGAGACTAGTTACCAGACATCCGATATGTGCTTCGGACGGGGCAGACACTTATCCAGCCCCAGCCCTAGCACGTGACTATCCGATACTGGGCTGATATACGATACTTGGTATACTACGCTTGATATAGATCTTAAATATTCATTAGATGAATATGACCGGAGAATTGGATAGACTTCGTGCTTTGCTAGAAGCCGATCTTGTCTCGTAAATCGGGAACGTAGTACTTGGTACGTACGTGATTCGGATACTCCGACGACCGTATTTACTGCCGAATTATCCGGGGATCTCATGGGTCGCTTCCCGATAATACACCGATGACGCATAACTCGCACTCATTAATAATCTGGGATTATATAGAAGAAAGAGAAAATTAATCTAGGATTAATTACGGAGATATTTTATCTGGGATAAAATATCGTCTTAAGAGAGAGAATGATTAATTTGGAATTAATCGGTAAATTAATATATTCGATATATTAAACGAAATTGGATTTCTACGCGGAATTAAAATTAGATTTTAATTCGGGCGAACAAATTAATTTAGAATTAATTCGTTAGCGACGTGAATAGTGAATTTGCTAGGCGTAATCATTTAATTACGACGCAACGGAAAACTCGCTAATTTGGAATTAGCGAACCGAGCCCGAGTGTGATTGCGAGCGCATTCGTATTTCGAATTCGAGTGCGGCGACGTAAGTCACATCAAGCGTCAAATCAATCATCACATCAAGCGTCAAATCAAATGTCACTTTGAGTGATGTGATTGATTGATGTGATTGATTGATTGACAAAGACTTACATCACTTATTAAAGTAATGAATAGTTGATGTAAGTTGTTGGAATAGTGTTGGTGGTGGTTGATATAGCAATTCCATTTGACTTTATTTGATAAATAAAATGGTAAATGCTTAATATTTTTTGGAAAATATATAAAGCAAATTTTGGTAATTCATTTACCAAGTCAACCATAACACTTCCTCACCAATTCTCTCTCACATCTCACGCCCAAAAGGGCTTCATCTCCTTCTTCTTCACAGCTCACTGCCGTGAGCCAATGGGAAGCAATGAGTGTGTTTTGTTGCAAAACACACAGTGCTAGCACACTTACGAGATTTGCGAAGGTGTTAGGGAAGTCCACCCATGAGGCGGGATCCGTTCGACGAAGCTTGGAGCTTGCGGAAGGACCATTTCACGCCCAAACCAGTGAAGAATTCTGCACTGCAGTGGCGCCCAAACCAGTGAGCGTTTTTGGCTCCATTCGTCTTCAAATCGTCTCAACCGATCGATGTGAGTATTCCGCAACTTCGTCGATATGTATTCGCAATGTTTTTCATGCTTATAATCGATCCGGGACCATAATAGAAACCAACAATGGTATCAGAGCCTAGGTTTGAGCATGAAAATTTTAGGGCTTAAAATTTGGGTAAACTTGTTTTGAGCATGATTTGAATGAATTGAATGTTTGAGTATGCTTATAACATGTTTAATTAGTGATTGATTGGATCAATTTAATGAAATAATGATTGGATCAATTTTTCCCCAAAAATTCATGTTGGCCGAATGTGATGAGTATTTTGAAATTCTTGGAATTTTTCATTTTGATTCATTGGATGAGTTGTAATGATGTTGGATGATGTTAATTTAAGATTGAATTGGATTTAATTTTGAATTGAACAAAATCCCCAAAATGCTTATGGTGGCCGAATGGACTTAATGCCCTAATGTCTTGGAAATTTTGATTTTGTGACATTGGATGTGTATGAAATCAAATTGGATGGTGATTTAATGTCGATTGTGGGTTCGATTGGATTGAAACCAAATCGGACACAAAATCACTCCCTTGGCCGAGACTAAGTTGCATGTAAAATGGGTTTGATTTTTTCATTTAAGTGTTGGACATGTGATGATGATAATGAGCATGATTAATTGGACTAATTTCATGTTTTGGAAATATTGATTTGTGTGATTAATCATGTAATGCACTTTAGGTAATTAAATTGCGGAATTGGATTCATGTAATTTAGTTATTTAGGCCTTAAATTGGATTTGGGCTTCTAATGTTGTAATTGGGCTAATTGGGCTTGATTTTATCAAGTTGGGTTTAGGCCAATGGATTGGATCCAATTGGGCCCAAAACCACTACCATAAAGCCCAAATGCAACTTATAAACCTTTAAAGTTTAATTGGGCCTAATGGGCCTAAATTGATTTCTGGGCTTATGGGGTAACTCCTTGATTGGGCTTTGGTTGCCGAAGCCCACGCCTTAAGAAATTAATTAAAGCCCATTAGACTTGAATTGAATTGACGTTGGACGTTAATCGGGCTTTGAGTCCCGAAGCGATTAAATTTGGAATTTAAGTCGTTAAAGGTTTATTAAATAAAGTGTAATATTCAATTTGGAATTGAATAGTGAATTAGTATTAAATACATGTTAAATTGGATTTAATTATGTAGTTAATTTAATTCATGAATTCGTACTTTGAGTACTTATTCGCCAAAAACGAGTTTGACTCGAGCAAAATCAAATCGTTGTTTGAACATTGGATGATCACATAATTATCAGATTAATTAATTTGATTAGATTGATTGATAGCATGCTTATATGTGAATACGTGGTTGTGATGAATGAATAATGTATATCGGATGGATATTAGTCGGGTGGGGCAATTTTGGAAATTGTTGTAATAAATTCGATTTATTAAATTGGACCTGCGTGTCCAGCCTTATCACCTTTATTCTCTTTGTATTCTCTTCTCACCTATTCCCCTCAATGTAATGAGGTTTCTTTAGAAGTGTAGTGTAACGGGTAGAAGTAATACAAGTGCTAGCTTGAGTGAGAAAGGGAGGGATTTGATCTAGATCAATGTAAAGTATCCATCCGTATATCATTATTATTTATTTTCATACTCGCTTTATTATGTATTTAGAATGCATGTTTAAGGGTGTATGATGATGAGACCTTAACAAAGATAATGAAATTGGTAGCCAATTTGCACGCGAAAAGCCCTCATCAAATATCATGCGTCTTTTCCTTCCATTGAGTGATTCTTGCTCAAGATCCTAGATTGGCATGGGTTGTTGGCCAAAGTCAAGCCCTTGTCCGTCGAAGATGTGCTTGAATCACGAAGCTTTGTTCCATATTGGTGTCTTGTCCAAGTTGTGGTTTGTTGGCCAAAGTCAAGACCACTTCTTGTCCATCGACATTGATTACGAAGCTTCCATGGTCAATAGGTCCGCGCTTGACTGGGATCATCAGGTTTGTTGTGCCAAAGCCAGGCCTAGTTGATTCAGAGGAAAAAGGTTAGGCTATATATTGGATATATAGGCATATATAAGATATATGTTTCGGACTTGGATATCCACCTACCGGATCTAGGATTTGGATGAGATCCAATTGATCTTAGAGATCTACCTAGTTTAATTATCATACAATTTGTTGGCCAAAGTCAAGATTGTGTGATATTTAACGGGATCCTAGCCCACTAGGAAACACGTTTCCCGAGTACTCGACAGAGGGTTAGAGGCTCGCCGAAAAATAGTGGGAGGCAAGAATTGAATTTGCAATATTCGTTCAATTACTCGCCATACGCGCTCAAACAAATATCACTCGTCAAATATTAAAAAAAGTATTAGTTGGACTAATATTATTTGTTGTTTTAATAAACAGTTGGACTGTATTATACTTGATTATATATAATTGGATTATATTAATCAATATATTTGAATTAATTAATTTCAGTTTACAGTTGATTTTATAATTGGATTATAGTAATCAATGTAATTGAGGTTAATTAATTTGGATTATATTTGATTATATAGTTGGACTATTATAATCATTATAATATATATAGTACCACTAATCGTTGATTAAATAGTTGGACTATTGTAATCAAGATAAAATTGAAAAGTTGAATATTTAAAATATAATCTGGGATTAAAATATTTTAAATGATTTAATTTTCAAATTGGGAATAAATAATAGGTTACTTTATTTGATAAAATAACTTATTATACCTTAAGCCCAAAATTAAGCAAAATAAGTAGAGCATAATATCTTTGGAAGATTTTATGTGATGATGAATGCTTAATTTAATATACTTGTCATAAATCTAATTTTAGATTTAAAAGTATTTAAATTGGCATTAATAATTCTTAGAGAATTGATTTGACTATTCTAGAGGTGAAAAGTCAAAGTTTGCAATTGGGCATGTTGCACAGGTGCACATCGTTTCGATATTCCGAAACCCGAGGCTTGGCCAAAGGTTTGTGAAATATTGAAAAGATAATTGACATATCCCAAAGTGACTACCATTTGGATATGGCAGACACGAAGGAATTAAAGAAAGGGCAAGGCTCTGACTTAAAAATGTTTGTCAAAGTTATGTTCACTACTAGTATTGAAATTAGATTTTAAATACTTAGTGTGGTACATAAAATATATGTATTGATGTTCAGAATCTGTTTGAGCAGGATACTGACTTCAAGCTGAGATTGCTCTGCGAATCGGAAACGGGACGAAAGTCGCTGTTTCGACCGTAGATACCTAAGTTAGGAACTACCCTTCGGGTGTGTACTTAAATTAGGAACTGTTATAATGTAACTAGTTTGACTAGAGACATTATCTCTATATCAGTGTTTAATCCATTGTGGATAAACCTTTATATTATAGAACACTAAGTGTTTCATTATATAAAGATGATACTGAGATAAACACATTAGATGTGAAAACAGAAATTATATTTTGAATATAAATAATCTTAAAAATAAATATAATAATAAAAAAATAATTAGCTCAATTGATTTGATCAATAGAGACTTATTTGTGGCATTGTTGTCTGGGACACAATTAAACAAGATTCGTATATCCGCACTTTTGAAGAGTGGGTACTAGGACTGATTTGACTATTCAAATAAAGTCTACGAATCTAGTTTGTAAGGTAAAGTACCTAAAACACTGTTTACTTGGTAATAGTAAATGCCACCGATCTGTTAGCCCTATTCATGGTGAAGCTAAGGGCCCATATCTAGCTAGGCTAGATGTGAACATGAATATTTCGTGACCTTAACGGATGTAATATCACGTTATGGTTATGTGTTTCTTTTGAAGAACACAGATCGGAAACTATTAGAGTTTCGACACGAAGTAGATAAACAGATCGGCTATAGTATTTTACCGTCACGGTAAGACCGTAATGGAAAATACTTAAGCAGTAAGTTTCAAACAACATGAAAGAGTATAGTATTCTTTCAGATGAGGACTCCTCCCGAGACACGTCAGTTAGACGGTGTGTCCGAACGAAAACCGAATTTTTTATACATGATAAGGTTTATCACGAGTCGCTCTGAGCTATCATTTCCTTCAACGGATATGTATTAACAGTGCAAAAACTTATTTAGAATAAGGTTCCATATAAATCTGTTTGACAGATTTCATATAGGATATGAACAGGAAAGAAACAGGGTTTCTCATTCCTAATAATTTGGGTATGCCGGGCATAACGTTTGGATGATACCAAACTAAGAACCCAAATTGGATAAGTGCCAACTATAGGTTATCTTGGTAAAACCATAAGTATAGTACTTATATATCTCACATGAGAACAATATGATTGTTGCTCACCATGCGGTTTTCCTAAGAGGAACACCGATATGCAGTGGTCAGTGGGAGGATAGTGATACTCGATGAAAATCGGAGTAATACTATTCGAGGCACGAAGTCCTTAATGGAACACAAACAGTTCATCAATGATGAATCTGTACCATTAATCTTCGAATACACAAGAACCGCGTAGATCGGAGAGAATCAGAAAACAACCTGGGGTATGGGTTTCTGATGTAACCCCTAAAGATGTAAATCTTATGGAGGTATACCAACCGACTACGTACGAGGAAGTGATACAAGGTATCGACTCCCTATTATGGAAAAGTGTCATGAGTCTGAAATGGATTCCATGTATAACAACTATGTTTGGATACTAGTTGTTGTACCGCAAGGCATTGTGCCTATTGGTACTATAACGTCTTCAAGGAAGACATACATGGATGGCAACATACCAACGTACAAAGCTAGGCTTTTGACGGAAAGGTATCGTTATCAACATTGTGTTGATTACGGTTCAACCTTTTACCTGTTGCCAAGGTAAATCCATTTTGAAGATGCTTATAGATACTGCATATTTCATTTATGAAATGTGTCAGTTAATGATCAAAATCGCTTTCCTGAAAAGGAAACCTTTTGGAGGATGCTTACAACATCCTGACGATTTTGTATAACCGAAAACAAGGTTTGCGGGTTATTCGATCCATGTTTGGATTGAAGCAAGCATAAGGTTCTTGGAACTGTCGTTTTGAAATAATCATAATGGTTAATGATTTGATTCAAACGAAATGATTCTTGTGTATATAAGGAGGTTAGTGGGAGCGCACTGATAAGGAAATCCCATAAAGCAATTGGTGAAAGCTTGGCTTTCATAGAAATTCTCCGTAGAATTCTGGGGAGTAACAACCTTTATTCAAGGAATAAAGATCTACTGGGATAGATTTGGAGTTGTTAACACTCTCTGGGAAATTGTACATTTAAAATGTACTTGATATGGTGTCTCATACGCTTTGAGCATATGGAGTCACAATCGGGTCAATCCAAGTGATAGTCTCTGGATTGAAGTTAAGGACATCTGTTAGTATCTTAGAGAACTAAAGATGTTGTCTTAAACTATGGAGAAGGAGAACTTGAAGTGACTGGGATCACTACCGCAAGTTTCCAAACAGTAAAATACTACGGTACTATAAAGTTTGAATAACGGGACAGTGAGCTGGAAATCTTCCGAGCAAGATATTGTTGCCGAATAAACAACAAATGCGGATTATTACTGCAGCTGAGGCAGCAATAGAAGCCATTTGGGTCGATAATAAATCTAATTAGATTAGATATAGTTCTGTTAGAAGCTGAGCTAGGCGTCAGCACAAGGCTAAAGAATTAAAGGTCTCATCGACGATCCAGATATATACTTCTATATCATCTGATTCGTTCGGATCATACATCGTGGCGATGTGATGATCGTATAAATCGCGTCAGACAATAATCATGGAAATCCGCTGACGAAAACCTTTTCTCAGCAATTTGAGCGAACCGTACATAGTTCGGGTGTTCGACACTTGAGTGATTGGCTATGTGCCAAGTGGGAGATTGTTGGATAACATGACCCATAGCGTCACTATTTGTACAGATCATAGTGTTGTTGTACAAATTAACTATGTGACAAGGAAATTGCACTCTCATCATTTGTGATTAGATCACCTTAGATATATAAATGAAGAGAGGTCCCTATGATTAGTTCCTGGACTGAGAATGATATGAGACAGTATCAGTCCCCGAAGGATTAATCATTAAATATCCCTAGCCGGAGTATTATCGAGACTGGACATCGATAATGCGGAATAGGCTAGTATTGCACTTGTGCGCGTTGTGAGGGCACAACGGCATAGTTCTCATATATTTGGGTATTGGATACTCATGCAAGTGCGATAGGAGGTTGTGTTTCACCGATGATGGGAAACAGCTTCGCTCTGGATAGACCCCTCGGAATCCCATTGGTATTATGACTATGTGTCTATGGGAGTCCGACATCAGGGTAGGTGTGTATGGTCTTAACCTGAGACTTGCACCGATAATGCTTACGACAATCAGTATACTTTTTTTGAGGTCGTCTAGGACTCTAACCGGTTCTGTGTATGCCAATGCTGGGTATATTGAGAATCGTAGAGTATTGGGTGTAATGTCAAGACGGAAGTATCACTCCAGTCATAGTGGAGATGATGTCACGCAGGATACGGTATTAGTGCTCTTAAGTGCTGGCCGGCCATCGGGATATTATGACAATGTCATGTATATCCGATTATAGAGACTAGTTACCAGACATCCGATATGTGCTTCGGACGGGGCAGACACTTATCCAGCCCCAGCCCTAGCACGTGACTATCCGATACTGGGCCGATATACACGATACTTGGTATACTACGCTTGATATAGATCTTAAATATTCATTAGATGAATATGACCGGAGAATTGGATAGACTTCGTGCTTTGCTAGAAGCCGATCTTGTCTCGTAAATCGGTAGAACGTAGTACTTGGTACGTACGTGATTCGGATACTCCGACGACCGTATTTACTGCCGAATTATCCGGGGATCTCATGGGTCGCTTCCCGATAATACACCGATGACGCATAACTCGCACTCATTAATAATCTGGGATTATATAGAAGAAAGAGAAAATTAATCTAGGATTAATTACGGAGATATTTTATTCTGGATAAAATATCGTCTTAAGAGAGAGAATGATTAATTTGGAATTAATCGGTAAATTAATATATTCGATATATTAACGAAATTGGATTTTGACGCGGAATTAAAATTAGATTTTAATTCGGGCGAACGAATTAATTTAGAATTAATTCGTTAGCGACGTGAATAGTGAATTCGCTAGGCGTAATCATTTAATTACGACGCAATGGAAAACTCGCTAATTTGGAATTAGCGAACTCGAGCCCGAGTGTGATTGCGAGCGCATTCGTATTTTGAATTCGAGTACGGCGACGCAAGTCACATCAAGCGTCAAATCAATCGTCACATCAAGCGTCAAATCAAATGTCACTTTGAGTGATGTGATTGATTGATGTGATTGATTGATTGACAAAGACTTACATCACTTTATTAAAGTAATGAATAGTTGATGTAAGTTGTGTGTGAATAGTGTTGGTGGTTGATATAGCCATTTCCATTTGACTTTATTTGATAAATAAAATGGTAAATGCTTATATTTTTGGAAAATATATAAAGCAAATTTTGGTAATTCATTTACCAAGTCAACCATAACACTTCCTCACCAATTCTCTCTCACATCTCACGCCCAAAAGGGCTTCATCTCCTTCTTCTTCACAGCTCACTGCCGTGAGCCAAATGGGAAGCAATGAGTGTGTTTTGTTGCAAAACACAAGTGCTAGCAAACTTACGAGAGTTGCGAAGGTGTTAGGGAAGTCCACCCATGAGGCGGGATCCATTCGACGAAGCTTGGAGCTTGCGGAAGGACCATTTTCACGCCCAACCAGTGAAGAATTCTGCACTGCAGTGGCGCCAAACCAGTGAGCGTTTTTGGCTCCATTCGTCTTCAAATCGTCTCAACCGATCGATGTGAGTATTCCGCAACTTCGTCGATATGTATTCGCAATGTTTTTCATGCTTATAATCGATCTGGGACCATAATAGAAACCAACATCATAATTGTCCAACAATGATGAATGATAGTGTTGATTTGATTATGGGTTTAGAAAGATTGATGATGATTATCATTATGTTTTAGACACGTTCAGTTTAAGCTTCCTAGTTTACTCATTAACTACTTATCATCGGTCTATTTTCCAGCTAGACATGATTTCAATCCTTATAGTTAGCTTGTGTAGCCTTTCAGTTTATGTCATTGGGATTCTGTTTTGTCCTCATGTTAGTCATATCAGGTTCAGGTCATTCATGTAGAAAGTATGTTAGCTTTCAGACTTGTGCAGTGCATATATATTCAATTTAGATATTCAAGTTTGTTCATGTATATTCGATTTCGGTATTCAGGTCAGCTCATGTATGTTTAATTTAGTATTTAGATTCAGCTCATGCAATTTCAGTTCAGACTCTCAAGTTTAGCTCATGCATGTTCAGATTATGTATTCAGCTTCCAATCAGGCAAGTTCAGTCTAGTTCTCAGATTTGATACATGTATGTCCAGTTCAGGCATCTAGGTTCAGTACGTATAGTTATTGGACAGTGTATACAGTTTTCAAATTTGGTCAGTATGTCATTAGGTTGTAAATTTTTATAGTAGTTCTGGTCACGTTGGAAATCATGACATTCATTGCACGTCAGTTTCATATTATGTACGAGTAATTTTATGTTAGGTTCACATTAGTAGTTCATATCATCGATTCTAGTTTCAAAGTTCATATTCAGGCACGACAACACGTTCTCAATTTCATGAATAGCTCAGTCACTATTTTGTCCTGACATGTTTTCTGTTTTGTGTTACATCATGTTTTCATGTTTCAGTAATAGTCATGCTTCAGATCTTCAACTCATGATACAGTTTTTGTAATTGTCCAGGATTGTATTATATTTCACATTCCAAGTTTGGCGTAGTATTTCAGTAAATCACGTGATTGGTATTTCATAAGTTTATGTCATTGTGTATACTCACTAAGTCACTCATTCAATTTATTCAGTTCTTTTTCAATCTTGCAGGGAATCTAATTCGTGCATGTGGAGGAAACGAGGCCTAGCGGCAGTCATTACACACCACAGTCGTTAGAGTCGGGCCGAGTAGTTAATTTTTATCAAGTTAGGCTATAAGGCCTTATATGTGTACATGTGTTTTATGTTTTACAAATATTAAGTTATATATGTATAAGTTATGCAAGCAGGTTTACATTCATGTTATATATATAAGTTATATTTATGTATAGTATTATAGTTATGTTTAGTAAGTTTATAGTAATCCATTATCATATTAGTACAACAGCCATGCATGTAATTAGTCAGTTGTAAGCCAGTGTATGTCAGAGGTTCAGGTGATGGTTAGGCCGTCTCCTGCCGATCACATGCCCGGATTTCTCATGGTGTAACATGTTTCCACGCTATCAGCCTTCACGCGTCGCCACACGCGTCATGCGTTGGCGAACTCCGGTACCTCCAACACTAGAAGAAGCATGTCGACATTCTGAGTTCAATGATGGTGGTTGTACGGGCCAAAATTGGGGCCTAAGGTAAAATCGACATTTTATCCAGGGTCAACCACCAAGCCCAAAGCCCATTGATAAATCTAGCCCACAAGCAAAAATGCCATACAAAGAAGCTTCATGGGCCGCCACAGGGAACCAGACCCGTTAAACACGAAGAGGACCAACGGACACCAGTTACAAGAATCAGAAGAAAATCAGAACTCATAAACATCACCATAAAAGTCGACAGTTTCAGGAGACAGAGAGGTGTTGGACAAAATGACCCATAGCGTCATTATTTGCACAGATCATTGTGTTGTTGTAGCAAATTAACTATGTGACAAGGAAATTGCACTCTCATCATTTGTGATTAGATCACCATAGATATATAAATGAAGAGAGGTCCCTATGATTAGTTCCTGGATTGAGAATGATATGAGACAGTATCAGTCCCCGAAGGTTTAATCATTAAATATCCCTAGCCGGAGTATTATCGAGACTGGACATCGATAATGCGGAATAGGCTAGTATTGCACTTGTGCGCGTTGTGAGGGCACAACGACATAGTTCTCATATATATAAGTATTGGATACTTATGCAAGTGCGATAGGAGGTCGTGTTTCGCCGATGGTACGGGAAACAGCTTCGCTCTGGATAGACCATTCGGAATCCCATTGGTATTATGACTATGTGTCTATGGGAGGCCGAAATCAAGGTAGGTGTGTATAGTCTTAACCTGAGACTTACATCGCTAATACTTACGATAATCGATAGACTTTGGTCTTGGTGGTACAGGCTTTAACCGGTTCTGCGTACACCACTTCTGGGTTTATCAGAGAGTCGTAGTGTATTGGGTGTGATGTCAAGACGGAAGTATCACTTCAGTCATATTGGAGATGATGTCACGCAGGATACGGTACTAGTGCTCTTGAGTGTTGCGCAACCATTCGGGATATTGTGACTAGGTCATGAATATCCGATTATAGAGACTATGTTACCAGGCATCCGATATGTGCTTCGGACGGGGTAGACACTTATCCAGCCTCAGCCCTAGCACGTGACTATCCGATACTGGGCCGATATGCACAATACAATAGTATACTACGCTTGATACAGATCTTAATATTCTTAATGGATATGTCCGGAGAATTGGGAAGACTTGGTGCTTTGCTAGGAGTCGACCTTGTCTCGTAAATCGGTAAAACGTAGTACTTGGTACGTACGTGATTCGGATACTCCGACGACCGTATTTACTGCCAACTTATCCGGGGATCTCATGGGTCGCTTCCTGATAATCCACCGATGACGCACAACTCGCACTCTTGAATAATCTGGGATTATATAGAAGAGAGAGAAAATTAATCTAGGATTAATTACGGAGATATTTTATCTAGGATAAAATATCGTCTAGAGAGAGATAACGATTAATTTGGAATTAATCGGTAAATTAATATATTCGATATATTAAATGAAATTAGATTTCGATGCGGAATTAAAATTAGATTTTAATTCGGGCGAACGAATTAATTTAGAATTAATTCGTTAGCGACGTGAATAGTGAATTCGCTAGGCGTAATCATTTAATTACGACGCGACGGAAAAATCGTTAATTTGGAATTTACGAACCCAAGCCCGAGTGTGATTGCGAGCGCATTCGTATTTCGAATTCGAGTGCGGCGACGCAAGTCACATCAAGCGTCAAATCATTCGTCACATCAAGCATCAAATCAAATGTCACTTTGAGTGATGTGATTGATTGATGTGATTGATTGATTGAAAGACATGTCACTTTATTAAAGTTGATATGACTTAAAGTTGATGTGAATAGTGGATGCAAGTGGTTGGAAAGCATCTTTTGCTTTTGGCTCCAACATTTTGCTTGATTTTGAATTAAAGCAAAAGGTAAATCATTTTATATTTTGGAAAATATAAAAGGTAAATTGATTTTACACTTTTGCATCTAACCATTACACAACTTCTTCTCTCTCAAATTTCTCTCTTCTCTCACGCCCAAAACAGAAATATTGGGACTGGTTTTGAACCAGAAAAACGTGAGCAATAGGGAAGCCAAGAGTGGGTTTTCATGGTGAAAATTCAAGTGCTAGCACACTTACGAGTCTTGCGAAGGTGGTAGGGAGGTTCACCCATGAGGCGGGACTCATCCGACGGAGTTTGGAGCTTCGAAATGAGACCCAAAACTGCCAAACCAGTGAGCACGAACTGCAGCAGTGGGCGTACCAAACCAGTGAGTTTTGCGGCTTCATTCGTCTCCAAATCGACTCAACCGATCGATGTGAGTATTTTGCTACCTCCGTTGATGTGTTCACACTTTGTTTTCATATCTTGTTTGATCTTGGGACCTAAATTAATACCAACAAGAGGAAGGTCAGTTATCAATCATAACGCACCTGAATTAAACGACCATTGAAGATAATTCCAACGGGCAAGAGAAGAAGACTCCCATATCAGGAAACCTATAAGAGTAGGAAGCAAAGGAATGGAGAGGGATCGAAAAATCATATTACCCCTATTACCAAGGCAAGACCAGTGCAAACCGCCCTCACGGCATACCATCAAGGGTTGAGGTATAGAAAAGACCTTAATCCACTCATTCTTAATTCATTAGTATCGAGGCTAACTTGAGCGTCGGAGTGCCTACGGTCTCCACCACACCGGTGGGCAGTAAGCTTTTTATTCGCTCTACTCGTTTTGCAGGTTCGCTCGTGCCCTACAAATTGATAATCTCGATTGTGGACTACTACCAAAATCGGCTTCCACAATTTGGCGCCCACCGTGGGGCTAACGAGCGGATTGCGCAAAAGTAGAACACATTAACGAAACAATCAAGAATGGCCTCAAGCAACGAACAAACCCCAGATCCTCTAACGGCACAACTTGCCATGCTCCAAGAACGACTCAAAGTCCTTGAAGAGGAAAATCTAACAATGCGAAATACCAACGAAAGCTTACGGCAAAAGTTGGATCACCTATCATCCGACCCTCTGCATAACCTTCAAGGCCAAACCAGCAATGGAGGTAACCGAAGCATTCCAACTGTTCCGCCCATATCAGACGAGCCAGATAGCAATCACCCTCCAGCTACACTACACTCAGATCCTCCTATTGATCAGGCCCATCTAATGGCCAGTTCTATCAGGAGGGAAATGGTAGAATTCAAAGAAGCAATTATGTCGAGACTGCCAGGGGTGAAGCTCCCAATCAGGAAAAGCAGGGCCAGAGCAATTTCAGATACCCCATTCGAGGAATCAATTGTAGCAGTTGAGTTACCACGGAAATTCAGCCCACCTGAAATGAAGCAATATGACGGGACTACAGATCCAGACGACCACGTCATACATTACAAATTCAAGATGATGTCGACCGGCCTGTCTCCGAGCCAGTGGGAGGCTGGAATGTGCAGGTGCTTTGGGGAAACTCTGGCTGGACCGGCTTTGACGTGGTTCATCAATCTTCCATACAGATCAATCAAATCCTACCAAGAACTGGCGGACAAGTTCGTGCAGCACTTTGCAAGTTCATGCAAGCTGGAAAGGACAACAGACGACCTTAACTCCATACAGCAGAGAAGAGGAGAATCATTACGGAGCTACGTGGCCCGGTTCAACCGTGAGAGGATAACCATCCCGGATCTCCATCAGCCTACAGCAATCGAAGCCTTCAGGAATGGTCTTCTTTATGATAGCGGGCTCTACAAGAAATTGACGAAATTCAGGTGCTACACAATGGACCAGGTCATGGCGCGAGCCCAGGTAGAGATAAGGTGGGAAGAGGATAAAAGAAATAAGAGAAGAGAGGATGAAACAAATGCACGAATGGATCGAAGGCCTGCTGCTTCCAGACGACACGGAATGGATTTCCCATCCCAAACCGAAGGAAGAAACAAAATAGGGGCGAACGACAACCCTTCTACAAGAATGTGGACAGACGACCAAGGCCATATAAAAACAGGGAGGAACTACCGGCAAGCAAGCCCAGGCTTCCGGACTACAATTTTACGATTTCTCCTGGAGAATTGGTCTCGGTGCTAAAGAAGATGGGGAATGAAGTAAAGTGGCCTTCACGATCTAGGGATAGTTCATCCAAAAAGACACTAGGAAGTGGTGTGAGTTTCACAGGGACTATGGTCACACGACAGCGGAATGTGTTGCCTTGCGGTTGGAGGTTTTGGAGCTACTAAATAAGGGGTTCTTGAGGGATTTGCTTACGGATAAGGGGAAGGCTACATTGACACGAAGGATGAAAGAGATGGTCAAGTGAAATTCCAACCCCGCCGCCCCCGATTAATAACACCGTTAATGTTATTTCTGGAGGATCGGGAGTTAGTGGAGCTACCTATTCAGCAGCTAAACGACATTCAAGGGCGTTGGCAATCACACTTCACACGCCTTAATGTCTGTAGAGAGAGTCTCCACAGGTTTGGTAATAGGGTTTCCAGACGATGGGGATTCACATGATTTAAATCCCCACCATGACGCTTTGGTCATTTCCCTACAAGTGGCAAACTTCATGGTCAAACGAGTGTTGGTCGATACGGGATCCTCAGCAAATATTATCTTCGCCAGTGCTCTAGCCGACATGGGCACGGATCTGGATAACATAAGTAGGCGGACGACAGTGCTAATCGGGTTTAGTGGAGAATAAAAATTCACTATGGGGGAAGTACATCTCCCAGTTTACGCTGCAGGAGTCAATAAAATGACTACCTTCCTGGTCTTGGACAGCCCTTCGGCCTACAATCTGATTATGGGCAGGCCCTGGATTCATGACATGAGGGCGGTTTCATCTACCTATCACCAAGTAATTAAATTCCCTACTAAATGGGAGCTGTTACCAAACGACCTTGAAGGTCAAAGTTGATTCGGCATAGCAATTACCATCTGGGCCTTGTGCATCAGAGCCAAATCTACCGAATATTGAGAGGCTCGACGAGGTCCAGATTCATCCTCAGTTCACAGATCACAAAACTACGAGCTGACCTGGTAGAATTCTTGAAAAGACGACACGACACCTTCGCGTGGTCACATAAAGATATGATTGGAATTGATCCGGAGCTCATCACTCACGAATTGCATGTGGATCCAGACCACATCCCTGTTAGACAGAAAAGAAGGAAGTTTGCTCCTGAAAGGAACCGGATCATTGACGAAGAGGTGCAAAAGTTACTGGAGAACGGAGCGGTTAGAGAAGTTCAGTTCCCCGAGTGGCTTGCGAATGTTGTAGTAGTGAAAAAGAAGAATGGGAAGTGGAGAGTTTGCATCGACTTCACGGATTTGAACAAAGCCTGTCCAAATGACTCGTTTCTTTTACCGCATATTGATTCGATGGTGGATGCGACTGCAGGGCACGAGTTATTAAGCTTCATGGATGCGTATTCGGGCTACAATCAGATCCTCATGCATCCTCAAGATCAAGAGAAGACAGCTTTTGTCACAAACCGGGGAATATACTGCTACAAAGTCATGCCGTTTGGCTTGAAGAACGCGGGAGCAACGTACCAGCGAATGGTCAATAGGATGTTCGACAGTCAAGTTGGGAAGACAATGGAAGTCTATATTGACGACATGTTGGTAAAATCCGTCAAATCAGAACAACATCTCAGCCATTTGGAAGAAGCCTTCGACATCATGGACAGGTACGGAATGAAATTGAATCCTACTAAATGTGTGTTTGGTGTCGCTTCAGGGAAATTCTTGGGGTACGTAGTCACTCGACGAGGCATTGAAGCAAATCCAGACCAGATTAGATCAATCATCGACATCCCTTCCCCTTCCAACCCGAAGGATGTCATGCGACTAACCGGGAGGATCGCGGCGTTAAACAGGTTCATCTCCAAATCCACCGATAAGAGTTTTTTATTTTTCTCAGCTTTGAAAAAAGCAAATAAATTCGAATGGACACCTGATTGTGAGGAAGCTCTGAAACAACTCAAACAATATTTAACTTCACCGCCCCTGCTGTCAAAACCACTCGACTGTGAAAGGCTCTACCTTTATTTGGGAGTCTCAGAACACGCAGTTAGCGGAGTCTTGGTGAGAGAAGAATCAGGGAGTCAGCAACCAGTCTACTACGTAAGCAAAGCATTGCTGGGGGCAGAGACACGCTACCCGCTTATGGAGAAGTTGGTCTTCGCCCTTGTCACGGCCGCGAGGAAACTCAGACCCTATTTCCAAGGGCATGCGATCACAGTGTACACGACATACCCTTTGAGGAGCATTCTTCATAAACCTGAATTATCTGGGAGATTGATGAAGTGGGCGATTGAGCTAGGGGAACACGACATAGATTACCAACCCAGAACGGCTATCAAGTCGCAGGCATTGGCCGATTTTGTGGCTGACTTTGCTCCCGGTATGTTGGCAGCAGCCGAAGCAGAAATCAACTCCATTCAGTCGACAATCCCTTGGAAGTTAGCAGTTGACGGATCAAGTAACAAAAAAGGATGTGGTCTTGGAATGGTGATCACTACTCCCACGGGCGATGTTCTACAACAGGCAGTCAAATGCGGTTTCAGAACCAACAAAACGAAGCCGAGTACGAAGCATTGGTCGCAGGATTATTATTGGCCAAGGAATTGGGAGCGAAGGAGATAGAAGTGACGTCGGATTCTCAGTTGATTGTCAACCAAATCGAGGGATCTTATCATGCTAGGGGTCAGGCAATGGCTTCCTACTTACAGAAGGTAAATGATATACGATCAGCGTTCGACAAATTTTCCATAACCCAAGTCCCAAGAAGCGAAAATTCCCAAGCAGATGCATTGGCGACCCTCGGATCGACTATGGAAGGTAACAAACCTCGAGCAATACCAGTAATTTATTTGAGCTGGCCGGCAATCTGGAAGGAAGAGACAGCTGTGGCCGCCATCAGTTCAGCCGACAGTTGGATGACACCGGTCGTCGAATATTTGCAAAAAGGCCTGCTTCCAGAAGACAAAGTGCAAGCAAGGAAAGTACAGAGACAATCTGCAAGGTTCGTGATATTCGAAGGTCAGCTGTTAAGAAGGTCATTCACGGGACCATACTTGAAATGCTTAACACACGACGAAGCTCAGCATGTGTTGTCTGAATTGCATGAAGGGGAATGTGGGAACCACTCGGGCGGCAGAAGTTTGGCTCTCCGAGCCCATTCGACAGGATATTACTGGCCGACAATGAGACTAGATTCCGCTGAATTCACAAAGAAGTGCGATAAGTGCCAGAGATTCGCACCGGTTTCTCATCTACCACCAGAAAGGCTGAACCCGATTTTATCTCCATGGCCTTTCATGAAATGGGGCATGGACATTGTTGGAAAACTCCCAGTCGCACCAGGACAACGTGTCTACATGCTCGTAATGACGGATTATTATTCGAAGTGGATAGAAGCTGAAGCTTTTGCCAGAATACGCGACAAGGAAGCTCAAACGTTCGTATGGAAGAATATCATATGTCGGTTCGGCATTCCAAAGGAAATTGTGACCGACAATGGATCTCAATTCATCAGCCGTCACTTTCAAAATTTCTGCAGGAACTGGGGCATCAAACTGAACTTCTCGACGCCACGCTTTCCACAAGCGAACGGCCAAGCAGAGTCGTCCAATAAAACGATCTTGAACACAATGAAGAAGAGGTTGGAGAAAGCAAAGGACGCCTGGGCAGAAGAATTACCTGGAGTCCTGTGGTCGTACCGAACAACCGTGAGATCATCAACAGGCGAAACTCCATTCTCATTGGCATTTGGAACAGAAGCAGTAATTCCATCCGAAGAAGTCATCCCTTCTCCACGATGCCAGTGGCTCGACGAAGAAAGCAACCAACAACTGATGAATTTCAATCTCGACACGATTGATGAGACTAGGGATAGCGCTTTCATTCGACTGGCCGTTTATCGACAAAAGATGGCCAGATATTTCAACAAAAACGTCAGGACCAGGACTTTCCGCACTGGTGATTGGGTCCTACGGAGAGTGTTCCAGAATACAAAAGAAAGTGGAGATGGGAAGTTGGGCCCTAATTGGGAAGGCCCGTATCTTATAGCTGGGGTTGTTGGGAAATGAGCCTACAAGTTACAGACCGTGGAGGGGAATCCCGTTCGCAACAGTTGGAACGCGGTGCACCTTAAAAGATTTATCCGGTAACATTTATGTTTTGTCGATTAGATCTTTACCAGTCTACTTTTTATAATTGTCGTACTTTAAGTAAAGGGAGACTTTTGTAGAAGTTATTCGACAAATTGCAATAAAATTGTTCAATGAACTCTCGCCCCATTTTTTACATTCAAAATAAACAGACCATTCGTCATTTCAATATACATAACGCCAATATTTCAAAATGCCACTTTTTGCCATCCTACCGATTCTAAATACAAACTTTACAAAGAAGTTCAAGTTAATTCCTATATAATTCACCCTCAAAGACCAGCTCCGTCTACATCAGTCGTTATTGGGAGGCTGGCAGGAACATCTTCTTCACTCTCCATATTCATGGGTTCGGAATGGGCGACGGCTTGTCCGACATTCTCTTCTCCTTCTTCTGTATGCTTCTCGACCTCCACCGTCGCTTCTACATTGGCCGAGATCTGGCTCGGCTTCCTCCTTCCTCATCTCTACTTCTGCTCCTATTTCCCCATCATCTTCCTCCGTTGACGAAGAGATACCAGCGGCGCGCTTTTCGTATTCACTAATCCATTTCTCAGGCTTCCATTCCACATGTTTTCCGGCAATATATTCTTTCATTAAGTCATATCTGTTCTTCATCATAGAATCAATGGCGATATCCTCCATTTGATCCAACAGCGACTCGTTCTCCTTCTTCACATTTTCAAAACCTGCCTTGTAACCTTCAATTGTTATTTCGGCAGTTTCCTTTTCCAGCTTCAGGGTAGCCTTAACCTCCTTCAACTCCTTCTCAAGAATTTTCTCCTTTCTCTGCGAAGTAAGAAGACCAGACTTCAATACAGACGACTCCTTCTTTACTGCCGACAATGTCTTCTCCAGCTCCTTGACCCTCCTTTGGTTGGACTCAGCATTCTTACGCAAGTATAAGCTACATTCCAAGGCCTAAAATGTTCAAGTCAGAACGTCATTCGACACATAATAATAATAGTAATAAAAACGACAAATAATGATGATACTCACTTGGTAGTTTAGAGCGATGGCTTTCTTCATGGCCTCCGCCGGCCCAATTTGTGCCAATCTCACTTCATCCCCTTGGAGTAGAAGTCCCTCAACGAATGAGTCGATGCTTGAAGGGTCAGAAATTGCGGTCGACTCTTTTGGAACTTTCAAGATAAAGGTATCAGAGTCCTCTTCAGTTTCCACCTCGGCGACAGACTTCATTTTCTTCCCGGTAGAAATAATCTCTGTCGACTTCCCTTTTTCTACGACACCACCACTTGAAACCACCTCCCGAAGTTGGGTGCCAGCTTCTCTTTCAACCTCTAGCTCTCGCTTCTTCAGCTTCCTTTACTTTCTCCGACTCTTCATTTCGTCGAGAGAAGCTACTGTGAATGGACCAGTCATCATCTCCTCTGCGCATAAAAATTCCTCAATTTTTAAGGGCTCTCGATATTTTTTGTTCACCCCATACAAATTTTGAATCGACCACCTACAGTTTATCACGGCCAGAACGTCGTTACGAAGGGCCAAAATTTTACCTTCTTCACGATGATAAATTTCCTTCCACAGCGGAGTCGCCCTTAATCTCTTTTCTGTCAAAATGGCCTTACAATGCCTTACGTCGTCCGACAGAGATAGAACTGCTTCAACGTTTGAGGTGGAACGTACGGTTGAGATGAACGACTTGTTTTGTAGAGGATCTGCAACGACAAACCCTCGGTTATTCGAAAAGCACAGTTATAACTCGAAGATTAGAACTTAAAAAAGAACGTTACTCACTCGACAAACACCAAAACTCTGGAATTCGACCAGCCCCAGTCGATCCAAATATACCCTCACCCTTTGCGAAGAAATAATAGGACTGCCAATTTCCCCTATCATTAGTCGGCAATCCAATAACTAGATGCTTCTTTCTTTGTCGAAGGATCATAGTATATCTCTCTTTCTCCTTCAAATGCTCCTTTAGATAGTATGTCTCTAGAACATCATTTACCTCGAAGAGTACTCCCAACTCAAAGGATAAACACTCAATCGACAGAAGGATCCTCCACGCGTTTGGCATTAATTGAGACGGAGCAATTTCAAAATGATCTAGCACTTCCCAGACCAGTCTCGGGATAAGAAACCTTAATCCCACCTGAAACGGACGAACGTAAAACCCATCCACCCCGGAACCTTGTAATCAATTCTTTCAGTCGACGAAGGTACCCGTAGTTCTAGGGAATCAGGAAATCTATACATACAGCTGAGTTCCCTTAACATTTTCCGGTCATACGGCTAGCAGGATTTCTGGACAGTAAGTTGGTGGGTTCACTGGTACAAGGAAAATCACTCGGCTCCCCAATTGCAGGCAAAGACCTTAGTGGTATGGCTTCGGTAAGAGTCTCTTGAGGAGACTTGGCCAGGGTAACTACTCCACTCTCAATCAATTTCTCGTACGACCAGTCTTTGTACACTACATCCTCCTCGGTCTCACTTGATGATTCGACATAACTATCTATCTTGGCTCCTAAGCTACCTAAGGATTCTCCACTCGACATTTTCCAAACGACAAGCATATAAACAACTAAACTCCCTAAGTAATCTACCTCTTAAAGATCAAATCCAACAAACAAAAATTTTAAAACAAAACACGTAAACCCAAAGATCAAACACCCAAACTTGCCCAAGAACAGCTTGAATCTACACTATGAATGTTTAAAGAAATTGAAGAACAAGAAGAAGTTTTTGAAGAATACCTTTAGAACGATTGGGAGCTCTCCTTACTCGACTTCCAAATGAGGAGAAATGAAACACCCACGGCCCTTTTATGCACGCCTACATGATTAGGCGCCAAAGTTCCCGCCAAAAAACTCCTCGTAATCCACGTTAGGGTTTGCAATTGATGACAGAAACAAACTAGGTTAAAAAGCTAAAGTGTTGAAAATATCGACCGGGGACATCCCCAGATGACTCGTGTCGAGTCAAATAAAATATTGAATTCACTCACTTCATACGACAAGTAGAGTAAACTCAATCACCAACTGGTTCAGTCGACCGGGGACATCCCCCAGCTGACTCATGTCGAGTCAAATAAAAATATTGGAGTCACTCACTTCATACGACAAGTAGAGTGAACTCAATCATGAACCATCAACTGGTTCAGTCGACCGGGGACATCCCCAAGATGACTCATGGCGAGTCAAATAAAAATATTGAGTCACTCACTTCATACGACAAGTAGAGTGAACTCAATCCTGAACCATCAACTGGTTCAGTCGACCGGGGACATCCCCCAGATGACTCATGTCGAGTCAAATAAAATATTGAATTCACTCATTCATACGACAAGTAGAGTGAACTCAATCCTGAACCATCAACTGGTTCAGTCGACCGGGGACATCCCCCAGATGACTCATGTCGAGTCAAATAAAGTATTTGAACTCACTCACTTCATACGACAAGTGGAGTGAAGTCTCCTGAACCACCAACTGGTTCAGTCGACCGGGGACATCCCCCAGATGACTCATGTCGAGTCAAATAAAAATATTGGAGTCACTCACTTCATACGACAAGTAGAGTACTCCCAATCACCAACTGGTTCAGTCGACCGGGGACATCCCCCAGATGACTCATGTCGAGTCAAATAAAAATATTGGAGTCACTCACTTCATACGACAAGTAGAGTGAACTCAATCCTGAACCATCAACTGGTTCAGTCGACCGGGACATCCCCCAGATGACTCATGTCGAGTCAATAAAATATTGGAGTCACTCACTTCATACGACAAGTAGAGTGAACTCAATCCTGAACCATCAACTGGTTCAGTCGACCGGGGACATCCCCAATGACTCATGTCGAGTCAAATAAATATTGGAGTCACTCACTTCATACGACAAGTAGAGTGAACTCAATCCTGAACCATCAACTGGTTCAGTCGACCGGGGACATCCCCAAGATGACTCATGTCGAGTCAAATAAAAATATTGAACTCACTCACTTCATACGACAAGTGGAGTGAAGTTACTCATGAACCACCAAACTGGTTCAGTCGACCGGGGACATCCCCCAGATGACTCATGTCGAGTCAAATAAGAGTATTTGAACTCATTCACTTCATACGACAAGTGGAGTGAAGTTACTCCTGAATTACCAACTGGTTCATTCGACCGGGGACATCCCCCAAATGACTCATGTCGAGTCAAGTAAAAGTATTAAAATCACTCACGACAAATAGAGTGAAGTAACTCGTGAACCACAATCAGGTTTTAACCAACTAGGGACATCCCCAAGATGGCTCATGTCGAGTCGAATAAAAGTATTGTATCCACTTACATCACACATAGTAGAGTGGTGTATTCCTGAATCATCATCTAGTTCAGCCAATGGGGACATCCCCCAGATGACTCATGTCGAGTCGAATAAAAGTATCTTCAATCATACTCTAAAGTGAAGTTACACCTGAATCACCATCAGGTTCAATCAACAATTAACATCCCCCATAATAACTCATAACCAACCGTGAAAATTCCTTGTTCGTACGACATGCAAGTGAGATTTCTCCATGACCATTATCTGGTTCAGTTGGCACATGACATTCCACCACGGCACACGTGGTTGACAAGTTGCCAAAATCAAAAAATAGCATTCGTATTCCAACTCATTCGACATACTCGAAGGTACTCTCCAAGTCTAGAGTTTCCAGACTAAGAGAGTAGGAGACAAACTGTACGGGCCAAAATTGGGGCCTAGGGTAAAATCGACATTTTATCCAGGGTCAACCACCAAGCCCAAAGCCCATTGATAAATCCAGCCCACAAGCAAAAATGCCATACAAAGAAGCTTCATGGGCCGCCACAGGGAACCAGACCCGTTAAACACGAAGAGGACCAACGGACACCAGTTACAAGAATCAGAAGAAAATCAGAACTCATAAACATCACCATAAAAGTCGACAGTTTCAGGAGACAGAGAGGAAGGTCAGTTATCAATCATAACGCACCTGAATTAAACGACCATTGAAGATAATTCCAACGGGCAAGAGAAGAAGACTCCCATATCAGGAAACCTATAAAAGAAGGAAGCAAAGGAATGGAGAGGGATCGAAAAATCATACTACCCCTATTACCAAGGCAAGACTAGTGCAAACCGCCCTCACGGCATACCATCAAGGGTTGAGGTATAGAAAAGACCTTAATCCACTCATTCTTAATTCATTAGTATCGAGGCTAACTTGAGCGTCGGAGTGCCTACGGTCTCCACCACACCGGTGGGCAGTAAGCTTTTTATTCGCTCTACTCGTTTTGCAGGTTCGCTCGTGCCCTACAAATTGATAATCTCGATTGTGGACTACTACCAAAATCGGCTTCCACAGTGGTCACACGCCGACACGAGCTCCGATTTGTCGTAAAATCATCAAAAACCATTGCATATCTTAGCCACGATTTTGCCAGAAATTGGCTATCTCTAGCGATGATACAGCCATCAAAATGCTCCTCACGACTACTCTACGATTTCCATAAGTTACTACACCATAATAGGGTCTAAAATCGCTAGATTTTTAAACCTCACTCTCTCCTTCCATTTTCTCTCTCTAAAAAGCCCCTCACCCACGTTTTTGGCTTAAGGAAGAAGAAGCCAAATATTTACACTTGGCTGGAAAATATTTGTTAACCCCCCGAATTTGTAATTTATTTCATTACGAAATAATAACCACCAAATTTTCTTTTTAGGTTCCTAAAATTTGAAATTTTAAGTTGACCATTTGACCCAATTCTGACCAAGACTTAATCGGTGAAATGACAATAACACTCTTACAAAATTAGGGTTATTACATCGACTCTCTAAATGAAGTATATTTCTTGGACTCTAGAAGTGAATTAGTTAGTTTGTGCAGAGTTTATAAGCCTTGTATTATTTCCATTTCTGAGCATATCGTTCCTTTTGATTCTATTCATTCTCCGTATCAAGAAGAATTGGGTCTTTCTCCTAGGTTCTGTTTAAAAAAAAAGATTACTAAAGAAGATTTGGGATACTAATCAAGAGGATAGCTTAAGCTCAATTTTTCTTTATAAGAGATACGATTTCTCTAACGGTTCCGGCTTGTAAAACTGCTCCTCCATTTGGAATGGATTCCGTTCAATTATACCTGATTTTTTTAGAATGCGAGAAATGGATTATTAGGTTTGATACCAACGTGAATCTCTAGCACGATAATTGGCTGGATGCTCCCCTAGTTGCTGACAGCTTACCACGTCATCTCTCTAGTCATTGAGGATGGTAACTAGTCCCTTCTTTCCTATTTCGATTGTATTTTTCCAAAACTTAGGCTCCATCTCTCAAATATTATGCTTCCTATCAACAGAGTCACGTCATCTCTATTTGGAAGACTCAAAATAGACTTCGGTTTGAGGATCATAAACCTTCCTCTCAATGTATTAAAGCTGACTCTAGCTCACACATCCTCTTTCTAGCGGGATTTTATCCAGTACTCTTTATGAAATCCATGACTAATATTTTGGCTATCGAGGAAGCTTTTAAGAGGGGATGGCTTTGTCTATAGCTCGAGATCGATTCCCTTCTAGTTATTCAGTTTCTAAGCAACTGTTCTTCTATTCCTCCTTGGTCTCTTAGAAATCACTAGCATAATTGCCAACACATGCTCTACCATATGTCCTTTCTCTTCTCGCACTCTTATAGAGAAACAAATGAGGCAACAGATTGCCTAACCAATCTGGGGCTTCGATGTCAGAGTTTTACTTGGTAGAATGACTCGCTTTTGGAGTATCAGGGCTTTATTTCATATGATGTTAATGGGTTCTCTAGATAGCGTCTAGTAAGCATATGATTAGGCTTGATCTTCAATGTTTCGTCTGTCGATGAGCACATTTATTAGAAGAAAAAAAAAAGATGAGAATGTCATATATCCTACAACAAGGTGAAATTATGTTAAAAGCCGAGTCTCTTAGACTTTAAATATATAAACTCTAAAGAAATAAGATTTCAATTAAAATTTTGCTCATTCTGCAAGCTAAAAGAAGCCGTGATGATCACAGAGAATAATGAAGAACTGGTAATACGAAGTAATGATTCATATTATCATGGAATCTCGAACTTAAATTTCACTCTGTTCTAACTCTTTAATAGTCATGAAAATACGTTGTCAAACTTAAAATATGATACATTTTTAAAAACGCCAACAATAATAATTAGATTTTTTTTTTTTTTTTTGAAATGTAAAAACAGTATTATTAAAAAAATTAAGACGAACCACCCCCATACAGACTCCCGACAAACATAAGATCAGATCCTAAAAAGTGAATGACGAATAGCAATTACACCCCAACTAACAACCCTAACCCGTTACAATTTACCCAACAAAACAGCAACCAAACGGCAGCTACATAAAACAGCTAAGGACAGCAACAGGGCAGCAGCAGAACCGCATCATCACAGCAGCAAGAAGAGTCACAAGAGCAGCAGGAAGCAACAGAAACATCAGCATCAACGCAGAAGGGGAAGACATCAATTGACAAAATAAAAGCAGTAAATGTAGCAGCAAAAACATAAGCAAGGCAGCAACAAGTGAAGCAATAGGGCCGCAGCAGAACCGCATAATAGAAGCCAAAAAAATTCGCACCAACAATAAACCAGTAACAATCCAACACCATCATAACTCAGTACTAAACCAGCCCAAAAAAAAAAAAAAAAAACCATCCCCAAAACAGCAAAGTACATCAGCAAATCAGCAGCAGAACATCGAAAAACACCAAACCAGCAGTATCAAGTAGACCCGGCCAAGGTTCCGGTTCCGGAACCGAACCGGTCGCGAACCGTACGGTTTCCACCGTTTCGGACGTTCCGGTTGGAACCGTAGGGTTCCAACAGGAACCCTACGCCCCCAACGGCTACTAGCCGTTGGGAATTAAAAATTATATTTATTATATAAAATATACATTACTAATGTACCCCTAATAACGGTATAAAACGGTTATATTTAGAGGCATTTTTTGGTATCAAAAAAATTCTAAAATTCTATAATATGATAATTTTTCATAATTTCATCACACCAAATTCTCAACTCTCTCATTTTCTATATTTCTCTCTTATTCCAATCTTACTTCAATACAATTCTCTTATAATCTTATATTATTATTCTCAATTTCAATCATTTATTTGTTAATAATTTGTTATCATTCGCAGCGCAATTATTCAATTTTCTTATTTTTCTTCCTAATTTCTCAAACGAAAAATGGCAAGCTCATCTGAGAACATTATGTCAACTATGTCAACCCAAGAGAGCGGCCCTAGTGTCAGTGCACAATCACGGAGAAGAGAAGTTAAGGCTCGGTCCTCGGATATTTTCAAATTCATTTTACTTGGAACGCCTAGAATATGGTTCACAACGAGCAATTTGCAACTATTGTGGGGTTATCTATACATTTTCTGGTGGATACGGCAATATGATCAAGCAACATGGATAAAACATCATCCGGTTGAATTTGGCATTGATACGACGCAGACTCAAATGGCCAGGTACGCATCATCTAGTAGAGGTACGAAAGTGTAGATTTATTTAAATATTCTGATGCAAAAAATAGAGAAGAATTTGCGAATTAACTTGTATGGCACAACTTTCTTTAAGCTTTGGGGAAAAACTTCATTTTACTAATTACGTGCATAATGCTTTAAACCCTGCTGCATGTAGAATGACTCGAAACAC